>CANNZV010004875.1:0-34052 GCA_947561585.1 Caprella mutica
GATGTGACTTAAGCCCTTTGCTGTGCTCCAAACCGCCACTCACATCAACCGCATAAGGCCGTACCTGATCAACGGCTTGTTGTATATTATCTGGCGTTAAACCACCCGCCAACGCGATGTTTGGTGCGATGTCTTCTGGGATCAAATCCCAATTAAACGATTGCCCCGTACCACCGTATTGATCTGCGACAAACGCATCCAATAAGAAACCTCGAGCATCAGAATATTGCGCCATTTCGTGTGCTAAGTCAGTGTCTTCTTTGATGCGGATGGCCTTGATGTACGGCATATTGAATTGACGGCAATAGTCAGGCGTTTCATCGCCGTGAAACTGCAATAAGGAAATAAACGTCTGGTCGATGATCGCTTGAACCGACTCAGGAGAGGCATTCACAAACAAACCCACGTGTTGTACGAACATGGGCAATTGCGCCATGATGGATTGAGCCCTCTCAGGGGGCACGTAACGAGGGCTTGGATGGTAAAACACAAAGCCAAGCGCATCCGCACCTTGACGAACACAAACCTGCGCATCGTCAAGCGTTGTGAGGCCGCATATTTTCACGCGTGTTCTTTGATGTACTTCATGTGATCGTGACATGATATGTAGGTTGGACCTGTCATCACTGATAAGCGGTCATTCTATCAAACCTTAGGTGTTCATGACTACGCTAGTTTGAAGAAATCGTCTAGCTCATTGTAATTAATATGAGGTAAAAAACGCGTGGGCGGTAATTCAGGATAGTCTGGATAGTCCACCGCTACAAGATAGAGACCAAAAGGTGGCGCGGTCACATCTGCGGCTCGTCTGTCTTTCAAGGCCAGCACCTCAGCCATTCGCTCAACAGGCAACTTTTTTCGTCCAATGGCGATCAACATACCCACAATGTTGCGCACCATGTGCAATAAAAATGCATTGGCTTTGACGTCCACAAAGATTAAATCGCCTTGACGCGTCACTCGAATTCGATGAATGGTTCTGACGGCATTATTAGCCTGACACGCCACACCACGTAAACTGGTGAAATCATGCTCACCTTTCAGCACTTGCGCCGCTTCATTCATGAGTTGCTCATCAAGTGGGTACGACACATGCGTCACCAAATCATTGAGCGCAGAGGAATCAATCGACTGATTTAAGATGATGTAACGATAGGCGCGTGCGTTTGCGGAAAAGCGTGCATGAAATGACGCGTCGGCGGATTCATGTGCCCAAAGAATTCTCACATCGAACGGCAAATAACAATTAACGCCATTCACCCACGCTCTTAATGGGCGTTCACTGTGAGTCTCAAAATGGATAATTTGGCATTCAGCGTGAACACGCGCATCCGTTCGACCAGCACAAATCACCTTCACCGGATGGTTGGCAACGGTTGATATCGCATGTTGAACGGCATCTTGAACGGTTGGAATGTCTTCGCTCAGCTGACTTTGCCAGCCTTTGTACGCATATCCTTTATAGGAAACGGCCAGCACCATACGTGTCGTTGTTTGCATAGTGGGCCGTCAGACTGGAATCAATACAATTGAAGCAGAAGCTTTTGAGCCGTTGCATAATGCTTAGACGTTTCACCTTCATCAATGATGGCATTCAACGTCGAACGCGCGCTATCAACATCACCCGTCGCAAGATACATCCGTGCCAAGTCAATTTTAATATCAGAATGATCTTCATCAAATGACGCAGTACCTTGAGGCGCTGACGGTACATCTGTCGTCGCAGGCGCCACCACAGGAGCTTGAGCGGCTTGATTCACAGAAGATGTCTTTGAGGATTCTGTTTGTGAATTAATCATGGCTTGTGCGCTTTGAGACGCAACAGGCAATGAGTCCACTTGATCAATGTCGTTGATGAGTTCTTGAAGATCACCTGGCGACAACGTGGATTGACCATCCCCTTTCGCAGGCGTGACCACATTCTTTGTCGAACTCATCGGTGTCTGATTGGCCGTAGGCGTCTGTACAGCAGGTGATGCCGCGGAGGATGTCGCTTTTGGCTGCTCAGTGATTTGAACTGTGTCATTCACCACATGACTCGGTGAATCAACCTGAAGCGCTGCGTTTTCAGACGCTGTCACTGCCGTCTGGCCAGCCAATGATTGAGGGGTAGATCCCGAATGCAGGGACTGAGTTAGCTCACCGTCTGGGGTTGGTTTAAAACACATCGTCAACTGACGCAGAGGTTCGATCACTCAAGACCGTGTTAAACGGTCTTGGTTTAAAATCAAAATCGAAGTTATTTAGGATTTTTTTTTTATCAACGTCGCTAACCGAATCAAAAATAGTCTCTCTGCGCACCAAGTCTTCTTCTTTAATTCGCGATCGCTTAGACTCAATTCCATCAAACTCAAATCGCTGAGTATTTTCTCGCGTACGACGAATCGACTCTTCAAACAATTGCTGCTCAGCTTGTTGCTTAGCTCGCTCTAACGCCATGAGACGCTCAGTTTCTTGCTTTTCAATACGTTTTAGCTCTTCTTCAGCTTCTTTACGCTTATGCTCGCTTTCTAATTGAATACGCTTTAATTCAGCTTGTGCTTGTGAGCGCTTGAGCTCTTTCTCTTCTTCAAGCTTCTTCAATTCAGCTTCAGCCTCTGCACGTCGTTGCGCTTTCTCTTCTTCAAGACGCTTCAATTCAGCTTCCGCTTCCAATTGTTGTCGTACTTTTTCTTCTTCAAGACGCTTATTTTCAGCTTCGATTTCAGCTTGCTTCTTAGCTCGTTCTTCTTCTAAACGTTTCGCTTCCGCTTCTGCTTCGGCTTGCTTCTTGGCACGCTCTTCTTCTAAACGCTTCGCTTCGGCCTCAACTTCGGCTTGCTTCTTCGCTTTTTCAGCTTCTAAGCGCTTGGCTTCTGCATCAGCATCCGCTTGTTTCTTTGCAGCTTCTTCATCGAAACGCTTCGCTTCATCAGCCACTTGCTTGCGCTTAAGTTCGCGCTCTTCTTCTAAGCGCTTCAAATCGGCTTCCGCTTCGGCTGTCTTTCGCCCTGCTTCAATTAATGCGAGATCTTTCTGTTCCAGTTCTAAATCGACTTTTTTGCTGTTTTCAATGGCCAACGACAATTCTTTTTCATTTAACACTGGCTTGGATTTAATCTCTAACTTGTTGTTAAGATCTTTCTCAACGATTTCAATGTCTACATCACGTGCCAACGCAACATCACTTAATTCGATGTGCTCACTCGCGTCGTCGCCTTTTTCCAGCGCTTTGAATAGTTTCTTATCACGCTCAATTTCAAGCTCTTTCAACGCCTCTTCTGCTTGAACTCGCTCAACCGCGATGTCTTTTAATTCCAAGTCTACCGACTCTTTGGCGTCTGCCGCCACGTCTTTATCTGCACGCAACGCTTTTGGCACACTGCCGATTTCGATTTTATTCAATGCGTCTTTGGCTTCGCCACTGAGTTTCGACGTAGACGCTTTTACGGACTTAACTGGTTTCGTTAAATCAAACGCACCCAAGACACCTGGCTCAACTACATTGCTTTCAGACACTGACGGCTTACTTGGTTTCTTAGCATTGATGGACAGATTCGCATCACTTTCAAGAGACACATTGATCGAATCCAAGTCATTTAAACCTAAAGAGATTTCGCTTTTCAAATCATCCGATGAAATGCGATCATAGCTTTGCTTGTCATCAGCAGACCCTAAAATCATATCCAAATTGGGATCCAATGCTTTTTTAGCGCCTTTCGCCGTATCCACAACACCGTCTTTTGCCCCTTTGGCAGTGTCTTTTACTTTGCTCACGGTGCTGTCTTTTACGTTCGCGGCTACATCAAGTGCATTGTTCGCAGAATCTTTTGCCTTATCCGCTGCCTCTTTCGCTTTCGTTGCGACACTGTCTTTCACGCTGCCAACTGCATTGACTGCGTTTCCGGCAGAATCTTTTGCTTTGTCAGCGCCTTCTTTCGCTTTCGCAGCCACGTCGTCTTTAACATTAGTAACTGCAGTCAGTGCGTTATCCGCAGAGTCTTTTGCTTTGTCAGCCGTATTTTTTGCCTTCGCAGCCACATCGTCTTTAACATTGCTTGCAGCATCAACTGCACTGCTTGCAGAGTCTTTTGCTTTATCAGCGGTTTCTTTTGCTTTGTTGCT
Organism: Caprella mutica; assembly: GCA_947561585.1. Lineage (NCBI taxonomy): Eukaryota > Metazoa > Arthropoda > Malacostraca > Amphipoda > Caprellidae > Caprella > Caprella mutica. The sequence goes on from CANNZV010004875.1 coordinate 4,105, forward strand.
TGTCGATTTCAACGCGTTACTGAAAAACGATGATTTCTTTTCTTTTTTCTTTTTCAACGGCTTGTCTTTTTTGGCGTCTTTATTAACCACCACATCAACTGAGTCTTTGACTTGTTTCTTACCCGACTTAGCCGTCTCAACAGCATCGTCCACCACCTTATCAACACCTTCGGTGATATTGACTTGAATACCCTCAGACTTGTCTTTTGATACAACCCGCACTTTACTCAAGCTCTCATCATCAAGATGCTCAAAGAACTGCTCGTCGAGAAGCTCTTGCGCTTGTTTGTTCTTTTCACGGAATCGTAAAAACCATTTGAACAACAAAAACGCCATCGCCAACACACCCATCAAAATCGCCAATGGAAGAACCGATGCATTTCGCTTTGTTTTGGCTGTTTGCTTAACAGTCGAACGCTGTTCATTTGCCTGTGCGGCTTTCAAACGTGCCGCCACCGCTTGTTGCTGCTGTTGTTTAATGTTTGATTGTTGCAATGAAGCAGAGGCTGCTCCAGCTGGAGCGACGGCGCTTGTAGGCGCTGATACCGATTTCGTCACCGGTGCCGTAGCCACTGCAGGTGCCGCCGTGCGTTGAACTGGTGCGGGAGTTGCAGCGCCATTTTTAAGATTAAACGAGACCGTGTATTGGCGAATGTCTTGTGTGCCATTGCTGCCTTTGACTTCCAACAACAAGGTCACTGAACTGTCCGTGATGTTTTCAAGCGACGTCAAACGCACCACTGGGCCATTTTGTGTGTCTACAATTCGAAAGCTCAAGTTGGTAATGAATTGACTGCGATCAATGTTTGCTTCGGCATAGGCTTTGCGATTGGCAAAATCAACTTGAATATCCGATTTTCTCAACGAGCCTAAATCTTCAAGCAGTATTTCAGCTCGTAACGGCTCGTTCATGCCTGAATAGAGTCTAAAATCTCCCAACTTCAATGCATAAGAAGATGAGCACATCACCATCATTAAGGTGAAGAAGCTGATCATGGATGTGATGTTGAACGGTGTATATTTTTTCTGAGACATAATATTTTTCTTATAAAAATTAAACACTTGTTAAGACTTCCTAACATTAAACCTTAGATTAATACGCATACAGACCTGAGACTTTCAACGCCTCAGCACGCCCTAAATACATTCAAACATGGCCTCGCATTGCGTCTACACAACACAGACCATTTAAAAACGTCGACCCAATACTATCAAATAATTAGCACTGAAACCATCTAATTATTATGAGCACGACATTCCATTCGCTGGCATTTTATCGCATCCAAACCGGTCAACATTGAGAATCACACCGTCAATGGGTTAACGTTCAACCACGATCCGCAACATTCTTCTCAATGGCTCGGCGGCACCCCACAGCAACTGATCGCCTACTGTAAAAGCATTCAAATAATGCCCACCCATGTTCATCTTTCGCAAACGACCTACGGGCACTGACAATGAGCCTGTCACCGCCGTCGGCGTCAATTGCGCAATCGTATCTTCTTTGTTGTTTGCAACCACGCTCACCCAGTCATTGGCTTGCCCAATCACCGACTCGATGTCCGCCATCGGCACATCTTGCTTAAGCTTCACCGTCAGCGCCTGGCTATGGCATCTTAACGCCCCAATTCTGACGCACGTGCCATCAATGGCAACCGTTCCAGAATTCAGCCCCAAGACTTTATTGGTTTCAGCTTGGCCTTTCCATTCTTCACGGCTTTGCCCATTTTCTAATGCGGTGTCGATCCAAGGCAGTAAACTCCCTGCCAATGGCGCACCAAACAAATCGTCTGGAAATGCCGCAGAGCGCATGCACTCAGTCACCGAGGCATCAATGTCCAATATGGCCGATTGAGGGTCTTGAATCGCCTGTGCAACCGAACGCTCTAAGGTGCCCATCTGAGTCAGCAATTCACGCATGTTTTTTGCGCCCGCTCCGCTTGCCGCTTGATAGGTCATCGCCGAGACCCACTCCACCATATCGTGCTTAAACAACCCACCAATCGCCATCAACATCAAACTGACTGTGCAATTCCCGCCAATGTAGTTTTTAACGCCCTGAGCCAAACTGTCTTGAATCACATGATCATTCACAGGATCTAAGACAATCGTCGCAGCGTCGTCCATGCGCAACGCAGAAGCGGCATCAATCCAATACCCATCCCAACCCGAATCACGCAACGCTGGAAAGATCGCCTTTGTGTAATCGCCACCTTGGCAGCTCACCACAATATCCAACTGCTTTAATGCGTCGAGGTCATCAGCAGCGTGTAACACACCACTGTCAAACGGCGCAGCACCGCCTGCATTTGAGGTGCTAAAAAACACCGCTTCAATGTCTCGAAAATCATTCTCTGCCTGCATGCGCTCCATCAACACCGAGCCAACCATGCCTCTCCAACCAACAAATCCAACCTTATTCATGTGTCTGTCTCTCTCATCAATACGTATTTATCAATCTGTACAGCGTGCACTAAGCAGCCGTTAACTCCGTCAACACTGCTTCACCCATTTCACGCGTGGTCACTTGCGTCAAACCCGGCGACATAATATCTGGCGTACGCAGGCCCTTATCCAGCACTCGGCTCACCGCTTGTTCAATGCGCTCCGCCGCGTCAGGTGCGTCCAAAGAATAACGCAACATCATCGCAGCCGATAAAATGGTCGCCAACGGATTGGCAATGCCTTTACCCGTAATATCAGGCGCTGAGCCATGGCATGGCTCAAACATACCGACGCCTTGCTCGTTCAATGACGCCGACGGCAACATGCCGATCGACCCCGTCAACATCGCCGCCGCATCGGACAAGATGTCACCAAACATGTTGCCCGTGACGATGACATCAAACTGCTTAGGCTCGCGAATCAACTGCATGGCCGCATTGTCCACATACATATGACTCAACGTCACATCAGGGTATTCTTTGGCCAGCTCAACCATCACCTCACGCCATAAAATGGTCGCTTCAAGGACATTGGCTTTGTCCACAGAACATAAGCATCCACCGCGTTTTTGCGCCATTTCAAAGGCAATGCGACCAATTCGACGCACTTCGGATTCGCTGTAGACATAGGTATTGTAGCCGACTTGCTCGCCATCTCGAGTTTCAATGCCACGCGGTTGGCCGAAGTAAATGCCGCCGGTCAATTCACGCACGATCATGATATCCAAACCCGCCACCAACTCAGGCTTCAAACTCGATGCATCCGCCAGTTGCGGGTACAACAAAGCTGGGCGTAAATTACCAAACAACTCAAGCTCTGAACGCAAACGCAATAAACCAGACTTTTCTGGGCGCTCATTCACCGGCAAATGATCCCATTTAGGACCGCCGACCGCACCCAGCAAGATGGCATCGGCCGATTGCGCATGCGCCAACGTTTCCTCTGGTAAGCCCGTGCCACATGCATCAATGGCCGCGCCGCCTAACAACCCATCAACAAAATTCAAATTCAATTCAAACTGTTCATTCACACAGTGTAAAACCTTACTCGCTTCCGCTACGATTTCTGGCCCAATGCCGTCTCCGCCTAATAACAATACATTTTTCATACTGAATTCCAATCTTATATAGGTCAAGCCACCTTGCCACACCGCTCACAACGAGCCGTCACGCCAAGATGGCATACAATTTATGCCGTCTATCGTTTTGTTCGATCAGGCGCTTACCATTTATCAAACAACCACGGCGACTGATCCTTCCACTGAGACTCAAACGTGCTGATATGCGCTGCATCTTCCAGCGTCAATCCAATGTCATCCAGCCCATTGAGCAAACAGTGTTTTCTAAACGGATCCACATCAAACGACATGCTGCTGCCATCCGGCAAGGTCACCGCTTGTTGCGCTAAGTCAACCGTCACCGCATAGCCTTCTTGGCTTGCCACCGATGCAAATAGCTCATCGACTTGAGCATCGCTTAAAACGATCGGTAATATACCGTTCTTAAAACAATTATTAAAGAAAATATCGGCAAAGCTCGGTGCAATAACGCAGCGAAAACCAAAGTCGTCCAGCGCCCATGGCGCGTGCTCACGGCTTGATCCACAGCCAAAGTTTTGCCGTGCAAGTAACACACTGGCATCTGCATAACGCGGCTGATTTAAGACGAACTCTGTGTTCAAGGGTCGCTTGCTGATGTCTTGCCCCAAATACCCTTCATCCAGATACCGAAGTTCATCAAACAAATTCACCCCAAACCCGGTGCGCTTAATTGATTTCAAAAACTGCTTAGGGATGATCAAATCGGTGTCCACGTTGGCGCGATCCAATGGTGCCACCACCCCGTTCAATGTTGTAAATGCTCTCATAACAAACCTATTTAAGTTGAATGAAACACAGCCCCTTCAAGACTGCATTAATATCACGTGACTAGCAGTAGTCCCACTGCCTAACATCCACAAAATGCCCTTTAATCGCAGCCGCGGCCGCCATTTCAGGACTGACCAAATGCGTGCGACCACCAAAGCCTTGTCGACCTTCAAAGTTTCGATTCGAGGTTGACGCACAGTGTTCGCCAGCACCTAACTTATCGGCGTTCATGGCCAAACACATCGAACAACCCGGCTCACGCCATTCAAGCCCTGCGTCCGTAAATACGGTGTGCAGCCCTTCCGACTCCGCTTGCTGCTTCACCAAACCAGACCCCGGCACCACCATTGCTTGTATGATGTTGCTGGCAACCTGATGGCCTTTCACCACCGCCGCCGCCGCGCGTAAATCTTCGATGCGAGAGTTAGTACACGATCCAATGAAGACTCGATCCAACTGAATGTCCGTAATCGCTTGGTTGGCCTCTAAGCCCATGTATTCTAATGCGCGCTCAATGCCTTGGCGCTCTGTGTCATCGATTGCGGCAGTCGGGTCAGGCACTAAATCCGTAACGGGTGCCACCATTTCAGGTGAGGTTCCCCACGTGACTTGAGGTGCGATCTCATCCGCATGCAACGCCACCTCACAATCAAACACCGCTGCAGCATCACTGTGTAAATCTTTCCACTGCGCCACAGCAGCCTCCCAATGGTCGCCAGATGGCGCATATGGACGGCCTTTTACGTAGTCGATGGTGGTTTCATCTACTCCAATGACCCCAACGCGCGCGCCCGCTTCAATCGCCATATTGCACATGGTCATGCGACCTTCCATACTCATGGAGCGAACCACCTCGCCTGCAAATTCAAGCGCGTAACCGGTTCCACCGGATGTGCCAATCTTACCGATGATGGCCAACACCACGTCTTTTGGTGTGACGCCCGACGCCAAGACACCGTCAATGGTGACTCGCATGTTCTTCATGCGCTTTTGAATCAAACATTGCGTGGCCAATACGTGCTCCACTTCAGAGGTGCCAATCCCGTGCGCTAACGCACCCATTGCCCCGTGTGTCGACGTATGAGAGTCACCACAGACAATGGTCATACCCGGCAGGCTTGCGCCTTGCTCAGGGCCCACCACGTGAACGATGCCTTGTCGTACGTCATTAATGTCAAACTCCGTGATATTAAAGTCATCGCAGTTGTCGTCCAGTGTCACCACTTGCAATTTAGACACTTGATCTTCAATGCCATCCACCCCTGACGCGCGCTCTGCTTTCGAAGTCGGTACGTTGTGATCGGGGGTCGCCAAACTGCCGTCACGGCGCCAAGGCGTTCGGTTCGCCAAACGCAAACCTTCAAAGGCCTGTGGCGACGTCACTTCATGCAATAGCTGCATGTCGATGTACAGCAACGCCGTGCCGTCATCACGCTCTTTGACCAAATGTGAGTCGAATAATTTATCGTATAGTGTTTTCATCGCCTTCCTACCTGAGATTGATAATTCGGTGCAATGCATCGCATCCACACCGAATATTCTATTGATTCGCGCTACTGATTGACACAATAGCCCACGCACTGATATAACTCAAATCTTAAAATTTCATAAAACTAATTCCAAAATGGAATACTGATTCATGGACATTACCCAACTGACCACCTTCATTGCCGTTGCCGAGACAGGCTCGTTCACATTAGCCTCCGAACGCCTCCACATCACCCAACCGGCCATCAGTAAACGCATTAAGACACTTGAAGAGACCATCGGCACGGACCTATTTGACCGACTGGGTCAGCGCATTCACTTAACGCACGCTGGCGAATTGCTGCTCCCACGCGCCATCGACATCGTTGATCGCATGGACAATTGCCTACAGGACATTCAGAACCTAAGCACAGAGGTTGGCGGCACCATCACATTGGGCATCAGTCATTACATCGGCCTGTTACGCATTCCACCGATCTTACGTGCCTTTTCACAAGCACACGAAAACGTTCACTTAGACATTCATTTCTACGATTCAGAAACCGCATTAGACAATGTTGAACAGGGACTCATTGATCTGGCCGTCGTGACTTTACCCAGCCATCTCAGCATCGATGACCCGCATTTCACATACGATGTCATCTGGCACGACGAACTCAGCTGCGTCGTGCACAATTCACATCCTTTACTCAAACAAGACACACTCGATATGAAGGCGCTGGCCGACTACCCCGCCATTTTACCGCAGTTTGACACCGTCACCGGTAAGTTGATTCAACACGCCTTTCAAGCACGCGACATTCAACTCACCGCTCGGCACCCCACCAACAATCTGGAGAACATCAAAGTCATGATATCGACCGGGTTTTCACCGGAGTGCTGGAGCATCTTACCCACCCTCATGCTCGAGGGCAGTGATTTGGTTGAATTGAACGTCAAACACTTACAAATAAGTCGAGACCTTGGGGTGATACACGCATCCAACAGGACATTGAGCAATGCGTCTAATGCATTGATTGAATTACTGAAATCATACTGAATAAAGAGAGACGGTTACGGCGTATCGTTCGAACGCTGAGTCACGTCTTCGTATTCCGCTTCAATCACATCGCCTGATGCTCCGCGTTTAAACGGTGCGCCTGATGGCTGACCAAACACCGATGACGTCTGACCAAATCCACTCACCACCGTCGACGATTTCAATCGTTGAGCAAACAGCTTAACCATGCCTTGGCGTGTCACGGGTATTAAAATAAGAAAGCCCATCACGTCGGTAATCAATCCAGGCGTGAGCAACAAGCCCCCCGCGAAAAACAACAACATGCCTTCGGCTAATTCGTGAATCGGCAACTCGGATTGCTGCGCTTTACGCTGAAAGCGCTTCAAGGTATCCAACCCTTGCTGCTTGAGCAAACGCAGACCAACAAATGCGGTGAGTACAATCAACGCCAAGGTCCAAAAGAACCCAATCACGTCGGCCACACTGAATAAGACAAACAGCTCGATCACTGGAACAATAATAAAAAACGGCAACCACTTCAGCATTGTAATCCTACTATGTATCAATATATTAGATTCAATGGTACGTGAAAACAGCGCCTCAATAAACAGAAACTGTGAGGACTGTTATGAAACACCTCATGGTATGGCAATTACAGCAAAGCCACTGTAAACTAATCGCGAAGAAGTGATACAAACAAACAATTAATAACAAACGAGGAATCACCCATGTTAGACGCTTTTAATGCGCTTACTCCAGCCATTCTTGTGTACATGGTAGGGCTTTACATCATCTGTATACTGATCGTAAACGCTATCACGGACAACAATTACAGCCCCTTCACCCTAATCATCGGCCCTGTGGTTGCCGGTGTTGTTACCAACGTGTTAAAGAACGTCATCATCGCCGCAGGCGTTCCCATTGCAGGAATCTACTTGCAAGCATTTTGTGGTGTGATATTCGGCATCGTAATGTTTTTCATCTTTGGTTTCGACAAAAACAGACACAACTCACACACCTTGTCACTGGGCATTATGGCTCTGGTCGCAGCCATTATCATCCACGCAATCTTGAACGAAATGGACGTAACCGAGGGCATTTTAATGTCGATTGAAAGCTTGGTTGGTTCACCGTATGACGCAGGTATTGAGCCAAGCAATCCAAACTACTAAATTACCAAGATCATCGCCCATGTGTGCTGTGCCTGAACACCGCACGCGGTAAAGAACCACCATAAAAAGGCCGACATACTAGTATGTCGGCCTTTTTTACATTGACATCATCGTATGTAACAACCCAACGTCAGTCATCAAACATAAAAGCTTTGAGCTTACCCGAGAGTGAATCAGGCGCTTTGCGTGCCCGTGGTTCGTTCACCTTCTGTGTCACAGGAGTTGTCCGTGTTGAAGGCCGCTTGGTGCTGGCTGGACGCGTTGATTTCGCCACAGGCACAGCATCTGTTGTTTTTTTCAACCCTGAGGTCTGCTTACGCTTCGCCCCTTTTCGGCAATACGAGCGAACCACCACTCCGTCTGCACGCTCAAATCCATTGATCCAGCGACATTGTGTCGATGACTGACACTGAGACTCACTCGCACCTTTACACCCCGAATTCACGGTACCTGTATTCGCCAACGCGATGGCAGACACACACAACCCTGAACACACAAACACACCTTTGAACAACCCCTTTACTGTCGATAAACGCATAACTGACTCCTTGTCATTGCATATCATAAAACGCTGCCCATCAGCGTTTCTGTGATACAGCATAACGATGTTCCGGTGCGTTGACTGTGAAATGGATCACAGTCAACCGCGCTCATTTCTCATCATTCCATTGGAGCGTCATTGGTTGGCTCTTGGCGTAGCGCCGATCAGCTAGGTCGCTCTGGATCTTAGCCCCTTCTCTTCAGACCACAGCATGCATCGAACGACATTAACAATGCGTCAGAATGTAGGAAAAACATTCAAAATCAACAAATCACGTGATATATATTGAGCACAACAATAACACCATAGATGCCGTGCACTGCATTGGAACATCGCCCTGTCATCCTGTATGGACACACTTTGGAGACTGACCCCACCATGATAAAAACACTCATTCACCGCATTGCGTATGCCTCATTCACCTATCCCAAAACCACCTTATTGACCCTCTTACTTTTACTCGTTGCATCACTTGTGTCGCTGCAAAATTTAAGACTGGATCTCTCCAACGAAGGCACCTTGCGCCCCGACAGCCCCGTGCGCGTCAACTACAATGACTTTAAAAACACCTACGGGCGAGACGACTTCATCTTGGTTGCGGTTAAACGCAACGAGTCGGCGTCTTTAGACGAAAATCTGGTGCAGTTTAAGGCACTCAAAGAGCTCATAGAAACCAGCTCAGACTACATTGAAAAAATCGACGCATTCACCAACATTCGTTACACCCACTCAAGCGACGACGTCTTGTATGTAAACCAGCTCAGTGACGCCTATGACGAAGGCAAATGGGCCACACCTCAAGCCTTTTTAGATTTCAGCAGCAACAACCCACTGTATAAAAACCGTTTCATCTCAGCCGATCAACAATACTTCGCGCTCAACATCTTACTCAAAACCGTTCACGGAGAAAGTAACGCCAACGACCTGCTGAACATGGACACCTCACTGTTACTCAGTGAAGACACCGATATCAAAGCCAGCCAATCAGACAACAGCCAGATTAAAGACATCGGCCCAAACGAAATCAGCGAGGTGATTGAATCGGTGTTGGCGATCACCGACAGCAGCGACGCCGACATTTACGTCTCTGGCTCATCGTATGTGCTCGACACGCTCAATAAGGTCACGGTGAAAGACTCTCAAAAAACCGGCACACTCGCGCTGATATTTTGCATCTCCTTCTTGATCTTGTTTTTCCGTCGCATCTCCGCCGTGCTCTTTCCGCTGACCATCATCAACTTATCACTGATCATGACCTTAGGACTTATGGCGTTCTTAAACATGCCCTACACCTTGTACATTGGTGCCATGATTCCATTGATGATGGCCGTTGGCACCGCCGATGCGGTGCACATCATGGCGCGGTTTTTCCCAGCATACGAAGCATCCGGCGATAAAAAAGCCGCCATCTTAGACGCCATCGATTTCTCAGCGCACGCCATCCTACTGACAAGTTTAACCACCGCCATCGGATTTATTTCGTTTGTGATCGGTGACCTCGAGTCCATCGCCAACTTAGGCATCAACATGGCCTTCGGTGTCATGCTCGCTTTTCTATTGACCATCACCATTTTGCCAGCGGGAATTTCATTATTCACCATCAAACGCGAAGTCGGCACGCAAAACTTATTCGCCTTCATTGAACGCTACCTCACCTCGATCTCACACTTTGCCATCCGAAACGCAACCGCGATCGTCGTCATCAGTGTCATTTTATTTGTGGGCTTATTGGCGAACACCAAACAGTTGATTTTCTCACACGATCCCGCCGCCATCTTACCCGCCGGAGAAGTCGCCAAACGCGATTACTATCATTTAAACAGCGTACTCAAAGCCAGCAATCCCATCGAAGTCATCATTGACACGGGCAAAGATGGCGGAATTTTTGACCATGAGCTACTCGCCACGCTGGACAGCGTCAATCAACAATTTGACGAAACCACCTTCTCTGGATTGCACTTCAACCAACCGTACTCGATTATCAACATCGTCAAAGAAATGCACTCTGCGTTGAATAACAATCAACCCAATTTCTACACCCTGCCCAACAGCAGTGAGGTCATTCGACAGGAAATCAACTTATTCGAAAGCTCAGCAAAAGACGACTTATACAAAGTGGTGGATGAAAACTTCCAACGCCTGCGCGTCACCTTGATGGTGGAAGACGCAGACGCGGTCAAATACAACGAGGTACTGCCCAAAATCGAAGCGGCCTTTAACAAGGCCCTGCCGCAGCAAACCGTCATCATCACGGGCAACACCGCACTCATCGCAGAGACCGTGCCCAGTGCACTCCGCACCATGTACGCCAGCTACGCGTCGGCGTTTATTGTGATTACCTTGCTGATCATGTTGCTGGTGAAAAGCATTAAACTCGGATTCATCAGCATCATCCCCAACATTTTGCCCATTCTCATCGCGCTCAATTTGATGATCTTCATGGACTGGCCGCTCGACTTAACCAGCATGATGGTCGGCGCCATCGCCATTGGCATCGTCGTCGATGACACTTTGCATTATCTGCATCGATACACAGAATTCCTTCATCAAGGCATGGGCATTCACGAGTCGATCATCAGCACCGCGCAAACCACCGGACGCGCCATGCTCATCACCTCGATCATCTATGCGTGTACGCTCATGTGCGACATCTTCTCAAGCATGACCAACATCTTTATTTTTGGCATGAGCTTGTCGTTGATTACGATGTTGGCGTTGCTCTCTGATTTGATCATCACGCCTGCATTGATTGTGACGTTCAATAAACAAACCACCAAGTAGAGTGTCAGATATTCTGAGCCATGACCGACTAAGAGGCGTCCGCATTGATCACGCGAAACTCTGCGCGTGGTAAGGAATTGAACGTAGTGGATGTGGCCAGAGTGTATGCCCCCATCATCTGACCGACCACAAGGTCGCCCATCATCAGACGGGGCAGTTCAATGCCGTCGGCGATCACATCAATGCTGTCACACGTAGGCCCTGCCAATACGCTGGGCTGGCTGTCCGTCGCATCGGTATACACCGTCAGTGGGTAGCGCGCATGATCAAATACCTGTCCAGAGAACGCACCGTACACGCCGTCGTTGAGGTAATACCACATCGCCCCACCGCGTTTTGAAATGCCATTCACCGCACACACAACGGTGACGGCTGGTGCCGAGAGATAACGACCGGGTTCGGCGTAAATTTGAATGCCATCTGGCAACTGACTTAACGCGTCGCGAATGGGTTCACAAAAGACGTCAATTGCGTCGTCTTCGGGGTTGACGTAATCAACTGGAAAACCGCCGCCGATGTTTAAAATATGCAGTTGCGCGTGATGATCTCGATTGAATGCACGCATCAAGTCATGACAAAAGTGAATCGCTTCCACGTGTTTGCTTGCCGTCTGTGTTTGTGAACCAACATGAAACGACAGCCCTTTCACATGAATTCCGAGCGCCTGTGCCTCTAGAAGAATCGCGCGCGCGTCTTCGGTGTCACAGCCAAATTTTTTCGACAGATCAACATTCGCCTCAGGACTTCGAAAGGCAATGCGCAATAACAGACCCACTCGGTGTTTGTAGTCGATGAATTTGTGTAGCTCATAAACATTGTCGATCACAAATGTCGTGCAGCCCGAGCGCATGGCCCGAGTGATTTCGCGATCGGATTTGATCGGGTGCGTGTGGATCACCTGCTTGGGGTAAATGGAGTGCTCTTTGATCAACGTCGCTTCACCAGATGAGGCGATGTCAAACCCCGCACCCAAATCTCGCAGCGTCGTAATCATCGCAGCGTGCGGTAATGACTTGATCGCATAAAACAAGGTCACATTGGGCAGCGCTGAACGCAGCTTATTAAATTGCGCGCGCACGGTGTCGCAATCCAAAACATACAAGGGCGCATTCATTGTGGCCTGATGAATATCATCCACTTGAAGACGTTTGGCGCATTCAATCAACGACGCCTTATCTTTTATCGTAATAAAATCTTGTTGCGTCGTGTCGTTGCTCATGTCGATGTCACAATGTCTTCGATGTATTTTGGCAACGCAAATGCCGCCACATGAATATGTGGTGTGTAGTAACGTGTGTCAATCTGACTGTCGACATAGCGTTCCTGAATCCGTTCGACATCCATGGACTCGATGGAATGCACTTGGCTTGCCCAAGCAAACGTCATCACACCGCCCACATAAGTAGGTACCGCTGCCGCATAAAAACTGGCGACGTTAAAGCGATCCTTCAAACGCGCATGCGTGGTCGACACTTCGTCCAACTGCATGAACGCCACGCCATTTTGTGTCACCAAAATTCCACCCTCGCTTAAGCGTGCCTGACACGCACTGTAAAAGTCTTGCGTAAACAAACTTTCGCCCGGACCAATCGGATCCGTCGAATCTGAAATAATCACGTCAAACTGCTCTTGGCTGTTTTGCACAAATGCCAAGCCATCATCAATCACAATGTTGACGCGCTCGTCATCAAACGCTCCCGCTGAGTGATTGGGTAAATACGTTTTACACATCTCGATGACTTGCTCGTCAATTTCAACTTGGGTTACGTGCTCAACCTGCCGATGCTTTAAGACCTCTCGCAAAATACCGCCATCACCGCCGCCCACAATCAAGACTCGCTTGGCATCGCCGTGCGTAAACAACGGCACATGAGTCATCATTTCATGATAAATGAATTCGTCTTGCTCGGTGGTTTGCACCACCCCATCGAGCGCCATCACGCGGCCAAATTTGGCGTTATTAAAGATCACAAGGTGCTGGTGCTCGGTTTTGTTTTCAAACAAGATTTCGCTCACGGCAAACGATTGACCGTAGCTGTCGTACAAGGTTTCGATGAATTGCTTCATGGCGTATGCGACTCCTCAGTTGTCGGCTCGTGTGCACCGCGCAGTTCGGTTAATACATTGGTACGACCTGGCTTAAAGCTGTCTTTAAGTACATCAATACAGGCTTCAGGTTTAGCGTCACCACACATAAACACATCAAACGCGGCAAAGCCTTTTTCTGGCCATGTGTGCACACTAATGTGCGATTCGGCCAATACGGCCACCCCTGAAATACCACCATTCGGAGTAAAGTGATGTAAGTGAATGTGCAATAACGTGGCACCCGCGACGTCAACGGCTTGCTTCATGGTCGCTTCCATGAGTTCAAGATCGTCGAGGTGTTCGGCTTCCCATAAATCAATGATGAGATGCGACCCTGCAAAGCACACACCGTCACGATAAATAAAATGATCTAACGGTGCATCTGAATTTTCGTGGCCATTAAAGGCAGGCCATTGACTTAACGAGGATGCGGGCGTTGCAGGCATGTCCACAACATCCGACTTGGATTTATTGACGAGCATAACAAAAGTCTCAAATAACGGGTTTAAATGATTGCAGCTATCTAAACCGAGACCTTTCATATGAAAGCTAGGTTAGAGTAGCGCTTAAGTGAGTAAGCACAAAGCCTCCATGGCTGTTAACGATATGCGAATAGTAATGATTTTTTATGAAATGGCAAGCGAAAAAAAAACGGAATGATCACCCCATAATGCACCTGTCTTTTAGCCTATAAAAGACATAAAGAGCGAACCGTTTACAGCACTCATTAACACAGGTTACACAGAATTCAGAACACACGGGGTGTATGACATCTTAAGTCTGAACGTAGAAAGCGACACGGCTTTATGAAACAATGACGGTCATTATTCAACCCGATGAACGTACGAGTGAATGGCGTGAACAACGCACGGTTCACACACGCTAAAAGAAGACACTTATGGTCGCAATGGCAAGACACATTTTAGTCAAACACAAAGACGAAGCGGAGACGCTCAAGCAACGCATAGCAAACGGTGAAGCCTTTGACGTGCTGGCGAAAAAGCATTCAACGTGTAATTCGTCTAAGCGCGGCGGTGATTTAGGCGAGATTCGCAAAGGCCAACTGGTGAAACCCATCGAACAGGTGATTTTCAAGAAAGCGCTCAAGCAAGTGCACGGCCCCGTAAAAAGTAAGTTTGGCTTTCATTTGGTGGAAGTGTACTACCGAGATTAAGTGCGCAGCGAGACTCGCGACAACACAGACAACACAGACAACACCGCTTAATGGTTTCGTGGTGTGCGCTGACTCGAATGATTTAATTTTGAAACCGGCACTTCTTTTCTAATCGGAAACCCGTCGACTGTTCTACGCTCAATGACATGATTCAAGCGACGCTCAATCGCGCACAGATTTTTGAAATCGCCCAAACACACAAACGAGATAGCTTCACCTGACGCCCCTGCTCGCCCTGTTCGACCCACTCGATGAACGTACTCTTCCGGCTTAAACGGCAAGTCATAATTCAGCACACGACTCAAATTACCAATATCAAGCCCACGTGCAGCCACCCCGGTCGCCACCAAAAATTTAAGCGTGCCTGAGGTAAACTCACCCAGCACTTTCTCACGCATGGCTTGGCTTCGACCACCGTGAATGGAATCAGCGACAATGCCACGCTTTTCAAGTTGCGCAACGAGTTTCGCAGCTGCATGCTTTTTCTCGATGAAAATAAGCGCCTGATCCCACTGCTCTTCTTGAATTAAATGGCTCAACAACGCGGACTTTGTGTCCTTATCCACTGTGATCAGCCATTGCTCGATCTTAGGCGCGGTCGTGGTTTTCGGTGAAATCTTGATTTCAACGGCGTCACGACTGACGTCACTGTCGGAAAAATCATCTGCCAAATCGCGTACCGCATGACTCATGGTCGCTGAAAATAACAGGTTTTGGCGATCTTCAGGCAAACGATCCGTGATCTCATAGATCGCGTCATCAAAGCCCATGTCGACCATTCGATCGGCTTCGTCCAACACCAGCATCTCAAGCAGATCAAAGTACACCGCGCGCTGATGCACCAAATCCATCAAGCGCCCCGGTGTCGCCACCAAAATATCAACGCCTTCAATCAAGCGCTGCTTCTGTGGCTCGGTATCGACGCCACCATAGACCGCCAACGAGGTCAGAGACAGATGCTTACCGTACTCAGCCACACTCGCCGCGACCTGCACCGCGAGCTCACGCGTCGGCGTCAAAATCAGTGCGCGTATGCGTTTACCGCGCACTTCTTCATTCGTATTGAGCATGTCTAATATGGGCAAAACGAATGCCGCGGTTTTGCCCGTGCCCGTTTGAGCCGTGGCAATCAGGTCTTTGCCTGAGAGTACAATTGGAATGGCTTTGGTCTGGATCGGCGTTGGCGTGGTGTAGCCCAACTCGTTTAGCGCGTGGACGATCGGGTCACATAACCCAAGGTGTGAAAATGACATAGACGCTCGAAGCAATTGTGATCAAGAAAGAGGCAAGCAGTATAGCGTAAAAGGTGATGCACATGGCGCCACATCCAGTAATTACCGTCAATAGACTCTCTTCACTTGATCACGAGGTCAGCGTCTTAGAGTGACGCTTGTGTAGGTTGTGTCACTCGATACTGTATGTCAGAGTACATTTTCTCTTCATCAGCGATCATGGTATTCCAGTCGACAAAGATACTGTTTATAAAACCCGTCGTCATCGAACGACAGCGATGCGCTATCTGCTGAGGTGAGGGCTTTCTCCGCCAGAGCGTAAAGCTCATCCATTTGCAACGATACCCTATCAGAATGGGTGACATCGAGGCCATTAAGCATGACACGAACAACATGTCCGTCTCGAACATCTAACTCCCATTCTCCAGCGCGACTCGATTCACCCTCTTGCGCACCTGGAAAAGAGCAAAAGCAACTCTCTGTGTAGCTTAAGCGATAACTCTTCGCGCCCAATGCCTCCCATTGTTGTTGTGCAAAGGCAAGCTGATTCGACTGGTCGTACTGAAAATCACTGATCTCAAAATCCAGTGCGCGGGTGATAAACCTCTCTCCGCATCAAACTTGATAGCTAGGTCACTTTCCTTTGAAGGACTGCCTTCCACTTCATCAAAGATCTCATCGAACGTTTTTGACCATTTGCGCGACGTAGACGTACAGGGAACGATCTCAGTACCAGCAAGAGCAATACAGCCCGCTAACATTTCCGTCTTAACCACTGCATTGTCCGACACCGTCACTTTATAACGTGGATAAAGCATTGCTGGGCAAATCTCATTGCCACAGTTCTCTTGAACCAAAAACGAGTAATCTGTGATTTTTCGCTGATCAGAAAAAGTGGTCCATCGTTGTTTCGCAGCAGTAAGCTCAGTCGATTGATCGTATTGAAAATCACTGATCTCAAAATTCAATGCGCTTATGATAAACCCTTTACCCGCATGAAATTGTAAGGAAGGATCATCTTGCTCTGATAGGCTGGATTCTACTTCATCGAAAATCTCATCGAATGTTTTCCCCATTTAAACATGTGGACTGAGCTGGCGTTGAATCAATCAATGTCACACCTCCGGGGGCACAGTCGGGAATGTATTCCGTGGCAATGACTGTAAAGATCTTGTTTTCTTTTACCGTCACAGTATAACGTGGATACAAAATCGCTGGGCAAATCTCAGCTCCGCAGTTCTCATTCACCACAAAAGAATAACTATCAATGCCTTGTTGCTTCCAAAGCACTCGGCTTTCTTTTAGCGTTTCTAACTGCTCTGAAAAACAGGCGCTCAACAACATGGCCAACGCAATATACACAGCATAACTCGTTAACTTTTTCATAACCATATTCCTTAATAGACTCTTATTCTAAAATTACATGTTAAAGACAGCGTAAGGTCAATGATCTCACGCTTGTTTACTAATTGATTTTATCAACAACGGATTTAAACACCCCTATGTCATTGATACCACTTCGTCCAATGCATACTGTCGCCAAACACACCATACAGCGACGTGTCGATAATCAAGCAACGTCGTGAACCATAAGTGTTAGGCTCCTCAATGGAAGCGCTTTCCCCACAGAGAATTTGTATGAATCGCACCTTATGAACGGCAAAAGGAAGCACGCTCTGTGAAGGATAGCCAGACATCAATAACGCTAGACGTGTTTCTGTGTCACTCACCCGAACACTGCACATGCTCTTGTGATCAGACCTTACATCAACCCAGCTTCACCTGGAGAGAAAACGATCTAACTCAATAGCCACATCATTTGATACATCAAATAAGCGTATGTCCACTTCATCATTATTACGACCAATAGCCACGATCAAGTCATCATTAATGGGGTGCAGGTAACTCGCAAAACTCAGCACATCAAGCTCACCAATAATACGAGGCGCAGCAGGGTTTGATAAGTCAAAGGTAATGAACGATCTGATAATTGTGCAATGCCCGTGATTAAATACGCCTTGTCGCCAACAAACCGAGCGCCATACGCGACTTCACCTGGTTTACCAATGGCTTTAGGATTCTGTTCATTTGGCAAGGTTGCCACAGAGTTTAAACTGTCCGCTTCAAGCTTCAATACATGCAGTCGAGTATTCGGCTCGTCACGCGTCCCTGCGTCCGTAAACAAGCGTAAATGCTGTTGATACTCACTCATGTAGAAATTAATATTCCCTGCTCTTGGGAACGCACCCTCTACTTCGGCTGAGCCATTATAGCTCAGTGAATTAGCAGCATACGAAAAACGCTCAATTCGCACAGAGTCAGGACGCTCCCAGACCCAAGGTGGTCGCTTGTGGATTCTCTGGCATTAAATTCCGTAAAGAAATAAATAGACTCCGCACTGACATAATAGTTATCACGCCTTGCTTGATACTTCGGCAAACACGCACTTGCAGTGAGCTCTAAATTATCAGGTTAAGAGAAAACACACTGAGAAAACGTAACGGTTCTTCATCAGGTAAATTTTGTGTGTCGTTATAAAAACAACCGCTGAAACTCACGACGCGTCCATCAATATGATAGGTAGGTAAATAGTCAGATATTGGCGTATTAGCCACTTTGGTTCGCATCTCTTTAATAAAGTTCGACCACATCTCTAGATCAAACACTCGCGGTTCAGAAGGAGGGCTTGATCGAGTTGAGAATGCTCTGACGGCTTGATCGGTAAAAGCTCGATTCATGATTATTTTTAGCATAGTCCCACCATTCAATATAGACATCGAAAAATTCCGAATCTGCCACCAAAAGAATGTTGCCATTGCGTCTAGTGACCGAGTAGTGAGCATTGAGCGTTGCCTGCTTAAGAACTCGTGCTGTCTGTGGGTTAGCCACGTCAACAAGTGTCAGAACAGTGCTTATAGCCCCTGAAACATATGTGTTTGACAACACCACCAGCTGGTCACGCATCAAGTACAGCTCAGAACCGTATACGCCTTGCTCTAACTCAAGTGTGTTGATGAGATTAGGTTTTCCTGTCACTTGAAGCTCATAAATACGTATTGAATCGCTTACTAAGCTATAGATATATTTGCCATCTGTCTTAACAACATCGCTCTCATCCACACCTTGTTCAATCAAATTAGTGATCGAGTACGCTGGCGTATCGGTTGCTGGCGCTTGCATGGACGCACCATCATTCTCAGTTCCACCTCCGCTAATTGGAACAGGAGCAAATGGGTTTACATTAGCAAAAGGGTTAGCCATCGGGTTGTCTAACAAATAATCCAAATGCTCATTCATTTGTTGTTTGAAGTACGCTTCAGAGGTCTGGAAATCCGTCTGTTTTAAACTGCCTCTTGGTGCAACCTGTGACATACTCATGCTGCCCCCACCTGAGCCAGACACCCCGTTCGCGTATTCATTGTTATCCACACACGCATACAATAATCCCACACACATCGACAATACGAATATTCTAATTGTTGTTATCATAGCCATCCCCTAACCTTCATCCTTGTGTCATCTGTAAAAAAATACATTCCAAAACCAGCACGACATCCTTCCTTTGACTCATCAACGTGATGAGGCACTTTGTCGGCCAACCAGCCATCCAACTCATTTAATAATTCCACTGCTTTGCGCTCACTCAATTTCTTAAATTCGCGGATCGTTTCATCAGGCAGCTGATCGTAGGCCACGCTTAATTGCAATCGTGAGGCATGATCTTTGTGGTCCATATTGTGCGTGATGGTATTTAGCAAATCCGAACCCGCCACGCCCACTTGTTTAAACACCTCGATGTTGATCACCGTCCGGTACAAAATGTTGTTTCAGCAGTTTGACGTGTTCGACGCCCTGCAGCTCGCTCACCTCAACCATGTTTAAACGCAGCAATTCATTGAGCACCGAACGATACGTCACACTGCCACCAAACTGATCACACAGCGATGCAAAGCTGTGTTCATTGGACGCATCGTCCACAACCACAGCAGTATTTTTGCAGAGCCATTGTCTAAGTAGATGTCTTCACGATTCCACGCGGTGACGACACGAATGGCTCGATTGACGTACGCGGATTCTAATGTCGCCTCTGCGTTATCCTCAGCAGACTTCGCAAGCAGGCCTAATTCTTTACGATTAATCCCGTGATAACCGCTAAGGCCGACACACTCGCCTTCTTATTCTCTTCTGCCAGCACCTCTTTCGCTGCATCCACAAAGACGCCTTTCACCCATTGGGTGAATTGCTGGAACGAAATACCATTGCGCAACAGCACCTTCACCACAGGGAAAAGCAGTTTGCGACAGACGGCAGCATAGTTGGTCGAATTATCCCATTTTTGTGATTATATTCACAATTTTAATCAATGCAAGCATTTTCTCACGCTCAGCGTCACTGAGAAGCAGGCACACATAAGCCACCCTTTTCCATAAAAAGGCCAACCCATTGATTCACATTCAGTAATTATTTTCGTACACAACGCTACGTGCTGTTATGAGGCAGGTTATTGATTCACGCTAACACGAGGCATACCACAAACATCCGCACCCTCTTCCCTGCCGTCCATCCATATCATGTATCCACCCCATCTAATGTGATCCAATCCATAGGTCATCACCCTGTTTTTGCTTATACTGAGCCTCTTAATTTAACCCCCATTTACCCAGTGTAACGACCCTTTATGACCTC
Organism: Caprella mutica; assembly: GCA_947561585.1. Classification (NCBI taxonomy): domain Eukaryota; kingdom Metazoa; phylum Arthropoda; class Malacostraca; order Amphipoda; family Caprellidae; genus Caprella; species Caprella mutica. The sequence continues at coordinate 24,579 of CANNZV010004875.1, forward strand.
TCCTCAGTCCGTATTGCAGTCCGTGTTCGGTTACAACGAGTTTCGCCACCATCAGGCCGACATCATTCAGACTGTGGTGGACGGTCACAACGCGCTGGTGCTGATGCCCACAGGCGGTGGCAAGTCCTTGTGTTACCAGATTCCTGCCTTGATTCGCGATGGCGTGGGCATTGTGGTGTCGCCGTTGATCGCCTTAATGCAAGACCAAGTGGGCGGCGTTGAAGCAATTGGGCATTCAAGCGGCGTATTTGAACTCAAGCCAGCACTTCTCAGAACAGCAAGAGATCGAGCAAGCGCTGTTGAACTCGAACATCAAAATCCTCTACGTCGCCCCAGAACGCTTGCTCTCAGACTTTTTCCTCGACTTACTGGATCGCTGTCAGATTTCTTTGTTTGCGATTGATGAGGCGCACTGTGTGTCGCAGTAGGGGGCACGACTTCCGACCTGAATACCAACAGCTGAGCGTGCTGCAACAGCGCTTTCCCAGCGTGCCGCGCATTGCACTGACCGCCACGGCGGATTTGCGCACACGCGATGAGATGAAAACCCAGTTGCAACTGCAAGACGCGGCGTTTTTCATCAACAGTTTTGATCGGCCCAACATCCAATATCAGATTCACGACTCGCACAACGCCAAAGAGAGCTTGCTGCGTTTCATTGACGCACAGCACGCGAACGACGCTGGCATTGTGTACTGTCTGTCACGTAAAAAGGTAGAAGCCACGGCGGAGTGGCTGCGTAAAAAAGGCCGCAACGCACTGCCCTACCATGCAGGCTTGGGCGCCGACGTACGACGCACACACCAGCATCAATTTCTGCACGAAGACGGTGTGATCATCGTCGCGACCGTGGCGTTCGGCATGGGCATCGACAAGCCCGACGTGCGCTTTGTGGCGCATTTGAACATCCCCAAAAACATCGAAGCGTATTACCAAGAAACGGGACGTGCGGGTCGCGATGGCCAACCCGCAACGGCGTGGATGAGCTATGGGTTTCAAGACGTGGTGGTGATGCGCCAGATGCTCGATGGCAGCAATGCGCACGACGCACACAAACGCGTTATACAACACAAGCTCGACGCACTGTTGGCGTTGTGCGAATCGGTGACCTGTCGCCGCCAAACCATTTTAGAGTACTTCTCAGAATCCATGACCGCCGCGTGCGGCAATTGCGACAACTGCATCACCCCACCTGACACCTGGACGCCACCGTGGCAGCGCAAAAAGCGTTATCGACGATTTACCGCACCGAACAACGTTTTGGCGCAGGCTATTTGATTGATGTGCTGCGCGGCAAAGACGACGCACGCATCCTCGACAACGGACACAACACATTGTCCACCTTTGGCATCGGCACCGAACACAGCGTGCAAGAGTGGAAAAGCATTTTCAGGCAGTTGGCGGCGCAGGCGTTTGTCAACGTCAACAGCGAGCTGTTTGGCGCACTGCAACTCACCGAACGCGCGCGCGAGGTGCTCAAAGGCGAGACCGAGTTCAGAGCGAGTAAATACATGCGCCCGCACGCAGCAGCAAAAAAGAACGTACCGCCGCTGATGATTGTGGCAAAGCGCGAATCAACCCCTGTTCGATGCGCTCAAACAATTGCGCAAAGCGCTGGCTGATGAGCAAGACGTGCCGCCGTATACATTTTCCACGACAGCACCTTAAAAGAAATGGCCAAGCGCCGCCCCACCGATCACAAAGCGTTTTCAGTTCATCAGCGGGCGTGGGTGAAAAGAAATTGCTGCGCTACGGCGACGACTTTATGGACGTCATCAAACAACACCCACTGCCTGAATTACTCGACAACACCTTGTCCGACACCATCAATGCGACCTTGAGTTTGCACTTGGACGGATTCAGCGTCGCCGACATTGCACAGAAACGCGAACTGAAAGTGGACACGGTGTACGGACACTTTGCCGAAGCGATTGCATCGGGCTTGATGCACTGTGAAGACGTGGTGGATTTGGAGCCGGCGCACATCAGCAGCATTCAAAACATGGCCATGAGTCTGGAGGTGACGTTGGACACCTCGTTGAAGCCGCTGCACGAAACCTTCGACGGCGAATGGGGTTATGGGCTGTTGAAATGCATCATCGCCAGTCCGTAAACTGAGACAGCGCAAGTAGACTCATCTATGAGGCTAGGCGTGTTAACGCGCCGAAACAATCAGTCGATCAAACGAATGCCGTCGTCGCGGATTTCCAACACCCCGTCTTTGTACAAACCACCAATCGCGCGTTTAAACGCTTTTCTTACTCATACTGAATGTTCGTTTGATCAGCTCTGGATCGACTTGTCGTGTAACGGCGCAAAGCCGTTGGTTTGTTTGTCTAAGTATTCCACGATGGTCGCAGAATGTGCGTCGCGTACTTCGCGTGCGATTTGCAAAATCAAATCGATCTTTCCGTCGTCGCGGATGTGTTTCACAAAGCCTCTGATGCTCTGACCAAAGCTGAGCTTTTGAAACACTTCGTTCTCGTACAACACGCCCCAATAACGGTTGTTCACAATCGCTTTGTAGCCCAACTCGGTGGAATTGGCGATGATCAAATCAACCGTTTGTTTGGGTTCCAGGTCTTCGTTTTCGTCTTCAACAAACTTGTCTACTTTCGACGACGCCACAATGCGCCCGTCACCTCGTTGATGTAGACGTACACCAAATACGATTTACCTTCTTCGAGCGTAATGTGCTGTTCTGAAAATGGCACGAGCAAATCTTTATCCAAGCCCCAATCCAAAACGCGCCCACTTTGTTGACGTCGTTTGACTTTCAAATACGCGAATTCACCGACTTTGGCTTTGGGTTGCTGCGTCGTGGCAATCGGTCGTTTTTCCGAATCCAAATACACAAACACTTCTAAGCTGTCGCCGATGTTAATGAACTCAGGTTCGTATTTGATGGGCAACAACACTTCACCCAAACTGCCCGCGTCCAAGTACAAACCAAAGTCCACTTCTTTGACGACTTCTAGGTGATGGGTTTGACCCAAGGCAACGATCGGAGCATCGAGAGGAACATCATTCATATAAGGGAAACACCGTTAATGTAGAGGGTTACTGACACATCGTGCGTGAAGCAAACACGGCAATGATGGACATGAAGACGCACAGTATAAACCATTCATCGCGTTTATGAGAGACCTCAAGCGCATCAACGCCTGTCCGCTACTCAGCGCCATTCGTTTTCATCGCGCTCACATGATATGGTGGACTCGCTCACAACACATCAAACCACCTGTTAAACAACCACCTTAGACACGTATGAACATTCTCTACATCTGCACCCACAATCGCTGCCGCAGCATTTTGAGCGAAGCCATCACCAATCATCTCGCACCTGAGGGCATTCACGCGTTCAGCGCAGGCAGCTCCCCCGTGGGCGAGGTGCATCCGCTGTCACTCAAGTACTTAGCTGAACAAGAAATCTCCACGGACGGCTTGAGCAGTCAGTCGTGGGATGCCTTTGAGCACGCTGACATTGATGTGGTGATTACGGTCTGTGATCAAGCCGCTAACGAAACCTGCCCTGTGTGGTTGGTAACGCGATCGACGTGCATTGGGGCTTGCCCGACCCATCCAAGTTGGACGGATCAGAAGAGGACATTCGAGCGGCATTTTATGCGGTGATGGAGACCATCGAGCAGCGTGTTCGCGCCCTGCTGTCTCTTGAATTGGATACCTTGTCGCGCGATGAACAACGTGCGGCATTGAACGCGCTGGTTTGATTACTGGCCTTAATGCCCGTGGTGACGATCCGATGTCACATTGCACTTGAGCAACCAGTCCTTTCGGCGAGGCGTTTAATTCGTCTCGACTCATGAGGTCTTTAACGGTGCACGGCAACGATTCTGTTGAATGCGTCATGTAGTAATCGTCGCCAAAGCGTTCTTTGAAATGCTCATCATAGCGGACGATGGGTATTGTTTTTCCATTCCCGAATAACATCTTGATAATACGCCACCTGCTCCGAAGACAACTGATCATTTCGATTCACCAACTCGCCTAAATCGTTTGTTAAATCAAAATAATCGTCGCGCTTAAATCCGAAATAGTGAATGAATTTTTTATCGCCATCGATCACCGATGCACTGAGCTCTGGTGTCGTCTCACTGGAAAAGATCAATCGCTTTGGCATTGTGTTGAGAGCTGAATAACCGTCTTTGGTACCGTGTGTAATATTCAGCGCATCGGCAATCGTAGGGAGCATATCGACGGCTGAATAAAAACGTTTCGAGGTCGATGTGGCCGCTGGCATGGAACGGGTTAATGCCGCTTTCATGCGTTTCGTTATAAATCACCAGTGGCACACTGATGGTGTTCTGATAGACGTTGTACAAATGCCCATACTGAGAGAGCTCGCCAAAACTTTCACCGTGATCACCTATGATCACAAACAAGGTGTCGTCAAACATACCCTGCTGTTTGTACACATCAAACACCTGCTCAATGATGCCGTCGGTGAATTTCACCCCGTTTAAGTAACTGTTGAACACCGTGGCATCGTCAAACTGTTCTGGTGTGACGTCTTTTGGCAATAAGTATGGCGCGTGACTCACATTCGTCAACAACGCGTAAAGGTCTTACCGTCTTTTCGTTTGTTTAACCACGACGACATTTCAGGCAACACATCACGCTCGTCCACGCCCACAAAACTGGTGTAAGTTACTTGTTGATCGTCCAATACCATTCGCTCTGGCGATACAACCTCTTTAAACCCTAACTGCCGATGAATGCCGCTGTGGTTGTCAACGTATTCCGTTGACGCACGAAAAAACACCGTCTCAAATTCATGCTCGTTCAACAGCGTCGGCAAACACTTCCCTGGCAAGGTTAACGACTCAAAGGCAAAGTGACTGACAAAGGGGTATATGCCACAGAACACACTCACCAGACTTTTTGTCGTCGATGGAATCACGGTGATCGAATCCCCAAACACAACGGCCTTGTCTTTGAGCGAGTGTAAAAACGGAGCAACGACGTACTCACCATTGATTTGATGATTCACCGCTTCACTGCTGATCGACTCCAGCAACACAACGGCCACATGCTTAATGCCGTATGAGTCTGGACTTAACGGTGCTTGCACTGGAGGGGTGTATCTCTGCTCAGTAGAGACATATCGCGAATGCTCGCTGAACAACGCATCTTTGACCAAGGTTCTGAGTGGCTGAGAGACACCGACAAACGGTGCGTCTTTCTGGATGCGACTTTGTTGTGGAAACACCGCATACATCACCATCAATGAGACAAAAATAATACCCAATCGACTCATGCCTTTATTGCGCATCAAGCGTTTAGCCAAGCGCTTTAACAACGGTGCAAAGACCATGATCAAAGGCAACACAACCACTGGCAGATAAATCGCGGGCATCGTGAATGGGTTTTGATCCGAACATGATCATAAATCCGTGCCGAACTCGCTCAATGCTTAATTCATAGCCGAGACTGAAATAGGCCAGTAACGCAATGTGAATAAATGTTAAGTAGAGCAGCGATACGACAAACAGCACGCGATACAAAGGGTGTGCGTTTCGCCTCGGTTGTATCAGCAACAACCACACATACACCAATACAAAGTACAGCAATGCCGGAGCAATGAGAGCAAGCCATTCAAGGAATGAGGTCGGTGCCGAATACATCGCTTGCGTATTTAGGCTGACGACAACAATGTGCGCAATCAGAAACAATCCGTAAATGATGAGAAAGAGCGATACCGTGATGTTGTTTTTGATCCAATGAAACATGAAGGGCTTCTTACTAATTGCTTACTTTAAAAAGAATGAGGTCCGTTCCTCGTTCAACACACATGAGCGAGTTACACTCCATCTAAAACGAACGATCCATCATTCATGGAATGTCATTGCACGTCAGAATACGCGTTTTTCAATGAATATTCACTACCCTAGCAATCAAATTTAATCAATTACACAACCAACACCTTACGCTCTTGGCTTACATGACATAATAGTCATTATTCGACATGCCAATGACACGCAAAAAATAGTGTCTGTTATTCGTGATTTTTGCTAAACTGAGGGTTGAGTTTAGCTCATATTTTATCGGATTCAGCCACTCACTCAACCACTTAGACATCATCATGACCGATTACGCACTCCTACTTGTCAGCGCGATACTGGTAAACAACTTCGTTCTGGTTCAATTTCTTGGACTGTGCACCTTCATGGGCGTGTCCAACAAACTCGAAACCGCCATTGGCATGTCGGCGGCCACCACATTTGTACTGACGCTGGCGTCGCTCTCGAGTTACCTTGTTCACACCTACATTCTTGCACCGCTCAATTTAGAGGTGCTGCAAACCATCAGCTTCATTCTCGTCATCGCCGTGGTGGTGCAATTCACCGAAATGGTTGTGCACAAAACCAGCCCCATTCTACATCGCGTATTAGGTGTGTTTTTACCGCTCATCACCACCAACTGTGCGGTATTGGGTGTGGCACTGATCAACATTAACAAATCCTTTAGCCTCATCGAATCCTGCTTGTACGGCTTTGGCGCAGCATTGGGCTTTTCATTGGTGCTGGTACTGTTTGCTGCGATGCGTGAGCGCATTGCGGTGGCCGATGTGCCCTTGGCGTTTCAAGGTGCGGCGATCAGCATGATCACCGCTGGATTAATGTCGTTGGCCTTCATGGGCTTTGCGGGGCTGGTCTGATGCTGGAGTTCATTCTGTCTAACTGGTTTGTCGCCGCCCTTTTGGCGCTGGTGCTACTGGCACTGGTGTTTGGCGCCTTACTCGGATTTGCCGCGATCCGCTTCAAAGTCGATGGCAATCCCGTGGTCGATCAAATCAACACCATTTTGCCGCAAACTCAGTGTGGCCAGTGCGGCTACCCCGGTTGTAAGCCCTATGCCACGGCCATTGCCGAACAAGACGAAGCGATTAACCGCTGTCCTCCCGGTGGTGAGACCACCATTCAAGCCCTTGCCGAATTGCTCGACAAAGAGGTCGTGCCGTTAGACGCCGAAGGCGTGGAAGACGCAGGCGTTAAGAAATACGCACTGATTCGTGAAGACGAGTGTATTGGCTGCACCAAGTGCATCCAAGCCTGCCCGGTTGACGCCATTTTGGCTCAGCAAAACACATGCACACCGTCATCACCAGTGAGTGCACGGGCTGTGATTTATGCGTTGAGCCGTGCCCTGTGGATTGCATCGACATGCTGCAATACCCAACCACCCTCAACAACTGGTCGTGGGAGCTGCCCAAAGACCCACAGTTGATCATCACCGATTTAGGTCGAGGGGCCGAGTCCTCAATTCAACCCTCCTCTCAGGGAGACGCGGCATGAGCGAGATTCCTGTTACACAATTGAATACACAAATAGACACATCGTTAGCCACAGATGTTGGCAACCGTAAAGTGTGGCCATTGCCCGGCGGCGTACACCCCCTGAAAACAAAGCGCAATCGTTTGCAGCACCCCATCAAAACGATGTCGCTGCCTGCGCAATTGGTGTTTCCCTTATCGCAACACATCGGCGCACCGGCTGTTGCCTGCGTTGAAGTAGGCGAACGCGTGCTGCGCGACAAGTCATCGCTCAAGCCAAAGGCTTTGTGAGCGTGCCCGTTCACGCCTCATCCTCGGGCACCGTGGTGGCCATCGAAGAGCGCCCCATTGCGCACGCATCGGGCTTACTCAGCATTTGCATCGTCGTCGAACCCGACGGACAACACGAATCAGTCGCTTTCACCCCCCTCGACGATTACACCCAAGCGTCCGCGGATGAGCTATTAAGCATCATACGCAACGCAGGCATCGCGGGTATGGGCGGCGCAGGTTTCCCGTCCGCGGTCAAACTCAATGCGCAGCAGCCCATCGACACCTTGATCATCAATGCCACCGAATGTGAGCCATACATCACCGCAGACGATGCCTTGATTCGTGAACGCAGTGGCGACATTCTGCTGGGCATTCAGATTCTCAAGCACATCGTGCAACCGAGCACGGAAGTGTTGATTGGCATCGAAGACAACAAACCTGAGGCCATCGCTCAATTACGCGCTCAGTGCGCCGAGCACGAGCACATTCACGTGGTCTCCTTCCCCACCAAGTACCCCTCAGGTGGCGAAAAACAATTGATTAAAATCCTCACAGGGTGCCGTGAAGTGCCAAGTGGTGGATTGCCAGCTGACATCGGTGTGGTGTGTCAAAACATCGGCACCTGCGAAGCGATCAAAAAAGCCGTGATCGATGGTCAACCGTTGATCTCTCGCGTCACCACGGTGACGGGTGAAACGGTCACACCACAGAATTACGAAGTGGCGTTAGGCACGCCCGTCACCCACGCGCTCGCTGAGAGTAGCTATCAAGCGCAAGACACTCAGCCGGTGATCATGGTGGCCCTATGATGGGCTTTGCCTTGAACAGCTTAGACATTCCCGTGGTGAAAACCACCAACTGCATCTTGGCACCGAGCGTTGCTGAACGTCCGCCAAATGACATCGCGCAAGCGTGCATTCGTTGCGGCATGTGTGCCGAAGCTTGCCCTGTGAGTTTGTTACCACAACAGCTGTACTGGTTCTCGCGCAGTCAAAACAACACCCAGCTGGAAAAACCAATCTCTTGATTGCATCGAATGCGGTGCGTGTTCCTACAGTTGCCCAAGCCACATTCCATTGGTGCAGTACTACCGCAGCTCCAAAGCGGACATCCGCGCGGAAAAAGAAGATCAAGTTAAGTCGGGAAAAAGCCAAACAACGCTTTGAATTACGCCAAGAACGCTTAGAACGCGAAGAACGCGAGAAAGAAGAGCGTCGTAAAGCGCGTAAAGAAGCCGCGCTCAAGGCCAAATCCAGCCCCAGCAAGCAAGACGTCATCAGCGACGCGATTGCGCGCACACAGGCAAAGAAAAACGCCAGCAGCGAAGCGGTTGCTAGCAAGACTGAGCCAAGCGCATCATTAGACCCAGCCGCTGCGGCCATCGAACGCGCCAAACAAAAACGCGCGGAACCCGCCGTCGAGCAATCACCTGAAGACGTCTTAACAACCCAGATCGCCACCTTGGAAAAACGCATTGCCAAGGCCAACGATAAAATGGCGGCGCTGGAAACGACCGACTCCACCAAAATCGACGCGTTAAAAGCGGGTCTCGCGCTGCAACAGCAGAAGCTCGACGACGCCAAAGCGCAACTCGTGGCGATGACCTCTGGAAATACAGACAGCACTGCAAGCGACACGCAGCCGTCGGCCGCAGACGAACCCATGGACGCAGCCCAAGCCGCCATTGCCCGTGCGCAACAAGCGCGAGCCGACGCAGGCAACTTGAGTGACGCAGACAAACGCGCGCAACAGCTTGAGTCCATCGACAAGCGCCTGACGGCACAGCAAGCCAATACGACGAATTGATCACCAGTGACCCAGACAAAGCCGAGTTAATTAAAGCCTCGCTGGACAAAATTGCAGGCCAAGAAAGCGGCCTTATTGGATGCCTCATCATGACACAGATC
>CANNZV010004876.1:0-34052 GCA_947561585.1 Caprella mutica
CACTCTTAACAATATTGCACATGCACACTTCTTAACAATATTGCACATGCACACTCTTAACAATATTGCACATGCACACTTAACAATTGCACATGCACACTCTTAACAATATTGCACATGCACACTCTTAACAATATTGCACATGCACACTCTTAACAATATTGCACATGCACACTCTTAACAATATTGCACATGCACACTCTTAACAATATTGCACATGCACACTCTTAACAATATTGCACATGCAACTCTTAACAATATTGCACATGCACACTCTTAACAATATTGCACATGCACACTCTTAACAATATTGCACATGCACACTCTTAACAATATTGCACATGCACACTCTTAACAATATTGCACATGCACACTCTTAACAATATTGCACATGCACACTCTTAACAATATTGCACATGCACACTCTTAACAATATTGCACATGCACACTCTTAACAATATTGCACATGCACACTTTTAACAATATTGCACATGCACACTCTTAACAATATTGCACATGCACACTCTTAACAATATTGCACATGCACACTCTTAACAATATTGCACATGCACACTCTTAACAATATTGCACATGCACACTCTTAACAATATTGCACATGCACACTCTTAACAATATTGCACATGCACACTCTTAACAATATTGCACATGCACACTCTTAACAATATTGCACATGCACACTCTTAACAATATTGCACATGCACACTCTTAACAATATTGCACATGCACACTCTTAACAATATTGCACATGCACACTCTTAACAATATTGCACATGCACACTCTTAACAATATTGCACATGCACACTCTTAACAATATTGCACATGCACACTCTTAACAGTATTAAACATGCACACTCTTAACAATATTGCACATGCACACTCTTAACAATATTGCACATGCACACTCTTAACAATATTGCACATGCACACTCTTAACAATATTGCACATGCACACTCTTAACAATATTGCACATGCACAGTCTTAACAATATTGCACATGCACACTCTTAACAATATTGCATATGCACACTTTTAACAATATTGCACATGCACACTCTTAACAATATTGCACATGCACAGTCTTAACAATATTGCACATGCACACTCTTAACAATATTGCATATGCACACTTTTAACAATATTGCACATGCACACTCTTAACAATATTGCACATGCACACTTCTTAACAATATTGCACATGCACACTCTTAACAATATTGCACATGCACACTCTTAACAATATTGCACATGCACATTCTTAACAATATTGCACATGCACATTCTTAACAATATTGCACGTGCACACTTCTTAACATTATTGCACATGCACACTCTTAACAGTATTAAACATGCACACTCTTAACAATATTGCACATGCACACTCTTAACAATATTGCACATGCACACTCTTAACAATATTGCACATGCACACTCTTAACAATATTGCACATGCACACTCTTAACAATATTGCACATGCACACTTTTAACAATATTGCACATGCACACTCTTAACAATATTGCACATGCACACTCTTAACAATATTGCACATGCACACTCTTAACAATATTGCACATGCACACTCTTAACAGTATTAAACATGCACACTCTTAACAATATTGCACATGCACACTCTTAACAATATTGCACATGCACACTCTTAACAATATTGCACATGCACACTCTTAACAATATTGCACATGCACACTCTTAACAATATTGCACATGCACACTCTTAACAATATTGCACATGCACACTCTTAACAATATTGCACATGCACACTTCTTAACAATATTGCACATGCACACTCTTGACAATATTGCACATGCACACTCTTAACAATATTGCACATGCACACTCTTAACAATATTGCACATGCACACTTCTTAACAATATTGCACATGCACACTCTTAACAATATTGCACATGCACACTTCTTAACAATATTGCACATGCACACTCTTAACAATATTGCACATGCACACTTCTTAACAATATTGCACATGCACACTCTTAACAATATTGCACATGCACACTCTTAACAATATTGCACATGCACACTCTTAACAATATTGCACATGCACACTCTTAACAATATTGCACATGCACACTCTTAACAATATTGCACATGCACACTCTTAACAATATTGCACATGCACATTCTTAACAATATTGCACATGCACACTCTTAACAATATTGCACATACACACTCTTAACAATATTGCACATGCACACTTTTAACAATATTGCACATGCACACTCTTAACAATATTGCACATGCACACTCTTAACAATATTGCACATGCACACTCATTAACAATATTGCACATGCACACTTCTTAACAATATTGCACATGCACACTCTTAACAATATTGCACATGCACACTCTTAACAATATTGCACATGCACACTCTTAACAGTATTAAACATGCACACTCTTAACAATATTGCACATGCACACTCTTAACAATATTGCACATGCACACTCTTAACAATATTGCACATGCACACTCTTAACAATATTGCACATGCACACTTCTTAACAATATTGCACATGCACACTCTTAACAATATTGCACATGCACACTCTTAACAATATTGCACATGCACACTCTTAACAATATTGCACATGCACACTCTTAACAATATTGCACATGCACACTCTTAACAATATTGCACATGCACACTCTTAACAATATTGCACATGCACACTCTTAACAATATTGCACATGCACACTCTTAACAATATTGCACATGCATACTCTTAACAATATTGCACATGCACACTCTTAACAATATTGCACATGCACACTCTTAACAATATTGCACATGCACACTTCTTAACAATATTGCACATGCACACTCTTAACAATATTGCACATGCACACTCTTAACAATATTGCACATGCACACTCTTAACAATATTGCACATGCACACTCTTAACAATATTGCACATGCACACTCTTAACAATATTGCACATGCACACTCTTAACAATATTGCACATGCACATTCTTAACAATATTGCACATGCACACTCTTAACAATATTGCACATGCACACTCTTAACAATATTGCACATGCACAGTCTTAACAATATTGCACATGCACACTCTTAACAATATTGCACATGCACACTCTTAACAATATTGCACATGCACACTCTTAACAATATTGCACATGCACACTTTTAACAATATTGCACATGCACACTCTTAACAATATTGCACATGCACACTCTTAACAATATTGCACATGCACACTCTTAACAATATTGCACATGCACACTCTTAACAGTATTAAACATGCACACTCTTAACAATATTGCACATGCACACTCTTAACAATATTGCACATGCACACTCTTAACAATATTGCACATGCACACTCTTAACAATATTGCACATGCACACTCTTAACAATATTGCACATGCACACTCTTAACAATATTGCACATGCACACTCTTAACAATATTGCACATGCACACTTTTAACAATATTGCACATGCACACTCTTAACAATATTGCACATGCACACTTTTAACAATATTGCACATGCACACTATTAACAATATTGCACATGCACACTCTTAACAATATTGCACATGCATACTCTTAACAATATTGCACATGCACACTCTTAACAATATTGCACATGCACACTTCTTAACAATATTGCACATGCACACTCTTAACAATATTGCACATGCACACTCTTAACAATATTGCACATGCACACTCTTAACAATATTGCACATGCACACTCTTAACAATATTGCACATGCACACTCTTAACAATATTGCACATGCACACTCTTAACAATATTGCACATGCACACTCTTAACAATATTGCACATGCACACTTCTTAACAATATTGCACATGCACACTCTTGACAATATTGCACATGCACACTCTTAACAATATTGCACATGAACACTCTTAACAATATTGCACATGCACACTCTTAACAATATTGCACATGCACACTATTAACAATATTGCACAAGCACACTCTTAACAATATTGCACATGCACACTCTTAACAATATTGCACATGCTCACTCTTAACAATATTGCACATGCACACTCTTAACAATATTGCACAAGCACACTCTTAACAATATTGCACATGCACACTCTTAACAATATTGCACATGCACACTCTTAACAATATTGCACATGCACACTCTTAACAATATTGCACATGCACACTCCTAACAATATTGCACATGCACATTCTTAACAATATTGCACATGCACATTCTTAACAATATTGCACGTGCACACTTCTTAACAATATTGCACATGAACACTCTTAACAATATTGCACATGCACACTCTTAACAATATTGCACATGCACACTCTTAACAATATTGCACATGCACACTCTTAACAGTATTAAACATGCACACTCTTAACAATATTGCACATGCACACTCTTAACAATATTGCACATGCACACTCTTAACAATATTGCACATGCACAGTCTTAACAATATTGCACATGCACACTCTTAACAATATTGCACATGCACACTCTTAACAATATTGCACATGCACAGTCTTAACAATATTGCACATGCACACTCTTAACAATATTAAACATGCACACTCTTAACAATATTGCACATGCACACTCTTAACAATATTGCACATGCACACTCTTAACAATATTGCACATGCACACTCTTAACAATATTGCACATGCACACTCTTAACAATATTGCACATGCACACTCTTAACAATATTGCACATGCACACTCTTAACAATATTGCACATGCACATTCTTAACAGTATTAAACATGCACACTCTTAACAATATTGCACATGCACACTCTTAACAATATTGCACATGCACACTTTTAACAATATTGCACATGCACACTCTTAACAATATTGCACATGCACACTCTTAACAATATTGCACATGCACATTCTTAACAATATTGCACATGCACATTCTTAACAATATTGCACGTGCACACTTCTTAACAATATTGCACATGCACACTCTTAACAATATTGCACATGCACACTCTTAACAATATTGCACATGCACACTCTTAACAATATTGCACATGCACACTCTTAACAATATTGCACATGCACACTCTTAACAATATTGCACATGCACACTCTTAACAATATTGCACATGCACACTCTTAACAATATTGCACATGCACACTCTTAACAATATTGCACGTGCACACTTCTTAACAATATTGCACATGCACACTCTTAACAATATTGCACATGCACACTCTTAACAATATTGCACATGCACACTCTTAACAATATTGCACATGCACACTCTTAACAATATTGCACATGCACACTCTTTACAATATTGCACATGCACACTCTTAACAATATTGCACATGCACACTCTTAACAATATTGCACATGCACACTATTAACAATATTGCACATGCACACTCTTAACAATATTGCACATGCACACTCTTAACAATATTGCACATGCACACTCTTAACAATATTGCACATGCACACTCTTAACAATATTGCACATGCACACTCTTAACAATATTGCACATGCACACTCTTAACAATATTGCACATGCACACTCTTAACAATATTGCACATGCACATTCTTAACAGTATTAAACATGCACACTCTTAACAATATTGCACATGCACACTCTTAACAATATTGCACATGCACACTCTTAACAATATTGCACATGCACACTCTTAACAATATTGCACATGCACACTCTTAACAATATTGCACATGCACACTCTTAACAATATTGCACATGCACACTCTTTACAATATTGCACATGCACACTCTTAACAATATTGCACATGCACACTCTTAACAATATTGCACATGCACACTTTTAACAATATTGCACATGCACACTCTTAACAATATTGCACATGCACACTCTTAACAATATTGCACATGCACACTCTTAACAATATTGCACATGCACACTCTTAACAATATTGCACATGCACACTCTTAACAATATTGCACATGCACACTCTTAACAATATTGCACATGCACACTCTTAACAATATTGCACATGCACACTATTAACAATATTGCACATGCACACTCTTAACAATATTGCACATGCACACTCTTAACAATATTGCACATGCACACTCTTAACAATATTGCACATGCACACTCTTAACAATATTAAACATGCACACTCTTAACAATATTGCACATGCACTCTCTTAACAATATTGCACATGCACACTTTTAACAATATTGCACATGCACACTCTTAACAATATTGCACATGCACACTCTTAACAATATTGCACATGCACACTCTTAACAATATTGCACATGCACACTCTTAACAATATTGCACATGCACACTCTTAACAATATTGCACATGCACACTCTTAACAATATTAAACATGCACACTCTTAACAATATTGCACATGCACACTCTTAACAATATTGCACATGCACACTTTTAACAATATTGCACATGCACACTCTTAACAATATTGCACATGCACACTCTTAACAATATTGCACATGCACACTCTTAACAATATTGCACATGCACACTCTTAACAATATTAAACATGCACACTCTTAACAATATTGCACATGCACACTCTTAACAATATTGCACATGCACACTCTTAACAATATTAAACATGCACACTCTTAACAATATTGCACATGCACACTCTTAACAATATTGCACATGCACACTCTTGACAATATTGCACATGCACACTCTTAACAATATTGCACATGCACACTCTTAACAATATTGCACATGCACACTCTTAACAATATTGCACATGCACACTCTTAACAATATTGCACATGCACACTTTTAACAATATTGCACATGCACACTCTTAACAATATTGCACATGCACACTCTTAACAATATTGCACATGCACACTCTTAACAATATTGCACATGCACACTCTTAACAATATTGCACATGCACACTCTTAACAATATTGCACATGCACACTCTTAACAATATTGCACATGCACACTCTTAACAATATTGCACATGCACACTCTTAACAATATTGCACATGCACACTCTTAACAATATTGCACATGCACACTCTTAACAATATTGCACATGCACACTCTTAACAATATTGCACATGCACACTCTTAACTATATTGTACATGCACACTCTTAACAATATTGCACATGCACACTCTTAACAATACTCTACGTTCTTCACGTAGTTTCACGTGTTTTCCAGTTGGTTGAGCTTTATCGACACGATCGTTGTCAAGGTAACGTAAAGAGAGGATAGTTATATAAACTGCATGATATTTTTAGCTATTGGAAATGCATTGAGATTGCTACAGAATTTTAACTCAAAAGCAACAACTACAGTGACGAGAAACACGTATTTGTACAGAATAAAAAGTATATTTTTCAGTTGTTTGAAAATTTCGAACCAAACAAAACCAGTAAAACATTATTTATACATTTTATAAATTACGTAACCACTAACTAAATATGTATGATTTACTCAACATTTATTGTAATAGGTTGTTAAAGAATTGTATTTGGACATATGTAAAAATAGTGGTAATATTTAATACTTTATGCCCTGTTATAATTTGAGTGTGAAAAAACGATTTTTATGATGTTTTGTAATATATACGCAATTTGGTTGAAAACTTTTCCAGCTATGCGAGTAACAAGATGATAAATAAATGAATGCCGCCTAATATATAACCTTCCGCAATCTGCGAAGGTAACAATAAAAAGATAATTTTCACTCCTTTAAAATATCATAACCGTGACCGGACAATTAATTGCCACCCGGGCAATTGCCACCCAAATAATTATTATCATGCCTCTTACTTAAAAGATAGTAATAAAATATGCATAATATTTTTATACGATTAATCATTTATTATCTACATTTTTAGATACAAATTTCTTCATTCAACATTTCTTATTATTGTATAATATTAATTATTGCACTTGGTGATATAATAAATTTCATATTGTTTTTTATACGATTTATTTCCATCATACACTATATTTCTATTGTACAATTGATCATTTCCTTTATAAATTGAATATTTCTTCTTTTACCGATACTATCATTGTTAAGCCAATATTTTTACTTTAATATATGGCAAGCTACAGTATTTGAAATCAGTCGCTCAAATAATGTACACATTTTAAATTCCTTTTACATTTTTTTTTCAAACTTTTCTTTCCGTTCTAGTGACCGGTTATATTCTATGACACCTGCTATTAGAATTTTATTGTAAAAAAATATGTTTAATTAACGTTATCGATATACAACATTATTGATTCCTGATCAATTATTGATAAAAGTCTTTATTATCTCACCCAGTAAAGTTCTATATATATTATTAATTGATAATAGACAAACAATAGGTTTCTACTACTTAATTAAGAAAATTTTCAAGTGAAGAATCCTGATAATAATAATTAGGGTTGTAACAATATGCTTTCATAATCATAACTCCTAGAAATATCCTTTTAACGGAGAGGATTAAACACTATTGATTAGTTTTAAACCATCGGTATATAGAATTCAATACAATTCAATTTTTTCTCGTCTATGATATTCTTAATATCTAAAACTACAAGCATATTATCACAACTCTAATAATAATCATTAGGGTGGCAGTTGTCCTGGTGGCAATTGTCCGTGTGGCAATTGTCCGAGTTTGTGGAGAAAATGGTCTTTCATGAATTGCGGTACGAGCAAGAAATAGTTCGAAGGCATGCAAATTCATATTCTAAAATGGCCCTGTCAATCACCAGACTTGGATCCCATTCAAAAATTGTGTCTAATTTTGAAGAGAGAGAGATCAGAGCAATACCTCATACCTAGAGCAATTACAGACTATTGCAGTTGAAGAGAGGGTTACATATTACCATGCCATTCCAGGAAGCAATTGTTCTTGGGCCAATATTCGGACAACATTGACAGTATTGGGACAACATTGACAATATTGGGACAGCATTGGCAATATTGGGACATTATTGATAATATTGGGACAACATTGATAATATTGGGACAACATTGATGATATTGGGACAACATTGGCAGTATTGGGACAACATTGGCAATATTGGGACAGCATTGATAATATTGGGACAACATTGATAATGTTGGGACAACATTGATAATGTTGGGACAACATTGATAATGTTGGGACAACATAGGCAATATTGGGACATTATTGATAATATTGGGACAACATTGATAATGTTGGGACAACATTGATAATGTTGGGACAACATTGATAATGTTGGGACAACATTGATAATGTTGGGACAACATTGATAATGTTGGGACAACATAGGCTATATTGGGACATTATTGATAATATTGGGACAACATTGATAATGTTGGGACAACATTGATAATGTTGGGACAACATTGATAATGTTGGGACAACATTGATAATGTTGGGACAACATTGATAATGTTGGGACAACATTGATAATGTTGGGACAACATTGGCCCGAGTATCATTGCTACCTGGCCTTTGCAAAAAATCTACAGGAATAATTTGAAGGCAGTATTTTGTGCAAAAGGAGGTCCAGTAAACACAAACCATTCGTTTATAGAAATGGTTAATAAATCGTATATATATAAAGTAAAAAATGATTACGATTCTATAAATTCAATCTGTTATACAATGTGAGAGCAAATATTTTTAAATAATAGAAAAGTAAACATTTTGTTTTGTCCAAAAACTTTTTCCACGTCACTGTACTCAGTGTACTGTACTAACTTTACTCTTAATATTGCTATGTTAAAATTATTTTCATATTCTTTCCTTAATCTTGTATGCGAAATATAAGAAGTTAAACATAAAGAACATATTGTAACATGTTATATAATAGTGTACAATCCTTAATTTATGCAACTGAAGAAGTACTCCTATTTATCACTCACGGTAGATACTGAATGAAATTTCATGATTTGTGTTACATTATAAAGAACATTTTCATTTACCATTTTCACACGATAATTGAATGCATCTTAGTGCCATCGCCACCATTATATAATGAATTTGATCACTCATTCTGATTAATTGGCCAATTAAAAGGGGACACTATTTAAAATAAACTTTTTAGAAGTGAAAATGGGATGTGATAGAACACTGGTAACATATTGTCTGATAACAGCACAGTGACTCTTTTCCCTGATAGTACATCATCACAGTGACTCTTTTCCCTGATAGTACATCATCACAGTGACTCTTTTCCCTGATAGTACATCATCACAGTGACTCTTTTCTCTGATAGTACATCATCACAGTGACTCTTTTCCCTGATAGTACATCATCACAGTGACTCTTTTCTCTGATAGTACATCATCACAGTGACTCTTTTCCCTGATAGTACATCATCACAGTGACTCTTTTCCCTGATAGAACATCATCACAGTGACTCTTTTCTCTGATAGTACATCATCACAGTGACTCTTTTCCCTGATAGTACATCATCACAGTGACTCTTTTCCCTGATAGAACATCATCACAGTGACTCTTTTCTCTAATAGTACATCATCACAGTGACTCTTTTCTCTGATAGTACATCATCACAGTAACTCTTTTCTCTGATAGTACATCATCACAGTGACTCTTTTCTCTGGTAGTACATCATCACAGTGACTCTTTACTCTGATAGTACATCATCACAGTAACTCTTTTCTCTGATAGTACATCATCACAGTGACTCTTTTCTCTGATAGTACATCATCACAGTGACTCTTTTCTCTAATAGTACATCATCACAGTGACTCTTTTTCCTGATAGTACATCATCACAGTGACTCTTTTCTCTGATAGTACATCATCACAGTGACTCTTTTCTCTGATAGTATATCACCACAGTGACTCATTTCTCTGATAGTACATCATCACAGTGACTCTTTTCTCTGATAGTACATCATCACAGTGACTCTTTTCTCTGATAGTACATCATCACAGTGACTCTTTTCTCTGAAAGTACATAATCACAGTGACTCTTTTCTCTGATAGTACATCATCACAGTGACTCTTTTCTCTGATAGTACATCATCACAGTGACTCTTTTCTCTGAAAGTACATAATCACAGTGACTCTTTTCTCTGATAGTACATCATCACAGTTACTCTTTTCTCTGAAAGTACATCATCACAGTGACTCTTTTCTCTGATAGTACATCATCACAGTGACTCTTTTCTCTGATAGTACATCATCACAGTGACTCTTTTCTCTGATAGTACATCATCACAGTGACTCTTTTCTCTGATAGTACATCATCACAGTGACTCTTTTCTCTGGTAGTACATCATCACAGTGACTCTTTTCTCTGGTAGTACATCATCACAGTGACTCTTTTCCATGATAGTACATCATCACAGTGACTCTTTTCTCTGATAGTACATCATCACAGTGACTCTTTTCTCTAATAGTACATCATCACAGTGACTCTTTTCTCTGATAGTACATCATCACAGTGACTCTTTTCTCTGATAGTACATCATCACAGTGACTCTTTTCTCTGATAGTACATCATCACAGTGACTCTTTTCTCTGATAGTACATAATCACAGTGACTCTTTTCTCTGAAAGTACATAATCACAGTGACTCTTTTCTCTGATAGTACATTATCACAGTGACTCTTTTCTCTGATAGTACATCATCACAGTGACTCTTTTTTCTGATAGTAAATCATCACTTCAATTTTCACTAGACATAGTGATCCTGCTTGAATCACTACGGCTTGTTGAGTTGTAGAAGCACGTAAATGTTGGCTGAGTGATATCAGTGAAAATAACCCTTCAATCCTCTTCCAATCAAACTCAAAGGATTTGGACGTGTAATCGAGTGGCAGCCGAAGTATCGGTGATTTCTCGCCACTGTACCTCATCTTCATCAATAATTGTGTGCTTACCAGTGATGATTAGTTGGTTCTGTACGAAACACCAAAGAGTTCTAGACATTATATGTTACCTATGAATGATGTTCCTCAATCTGCTGGCCCCGCCTTTGCACCCACGCAAGGATATGTTGGGCATAGGTGGATAGGTCATCAAGTGGTGCATTATGAGCTGATACCAACGGACCAAACGGTAAATGGAGTCCTATACTCGCAGCAATTGGAACGTGTGGTCAGTAATGCCATACATCAACTCGGGTGGGAGACTTCGTGCTATCCCCCTTATTCACCTGACCTTGTGCCATTTGATGACCACTTCTTCAACTTCTTAGAATTTCATCTCTGTGGGAAATCCTTCTCCAATGTAACAGACTTGCACCATTTCTACACATTCTTTTATTTGTCAAAAACACACGAGTTTTACCGCAAGTAGATTATACAGCTCGAGACACGTTGGCAGAAGTTTCTGCAAGCTGATTACTTCGAAGATTAAATATAAATTACACACACTGTGAAACAATTTCTTTCTTTTCTTTAAAACGGACAAAATCTTGTATAATAGGTTTACGTAAGTTGAAATTTTCATTACATAATTTTTATCTAACTAAATTTGCAAATAAGACAAGTAAATAATAGATTTGAATAAAGTATATTAAAAAATATATAAAATACAGATGAATAAAAAAATGTATAGAAATTGTTTTATTTATTTGTACTTAGTTTTCTATCTATTAACTTTGTTGCAGTTTATAGCTATTATTAATATATGAATTTAAAATCAGTGACAACAAATTTTTAATGGTATTCGTTTCGTATAGACTATATATACACATAGGTACATATAGTCAGGGGTTATATTTCGATATTCACCATCAATAACTATACAGGGTGTCCCAAAAAACCGATACCCAAGTTTCAATGGTTGTAATTCAAAAACTATTAAACTTACAAAATAATTGAAAATTTTAGATGAATAAATTCAACCGTTTTCATTTCACAGTATTTTTAGTGACCGATTCCAAAAACCTGTTTGCGCACTTTTGGTTTAACTTCGAATTTTAGTATATTAAAGCCATGTTTTTAATAACTTTCAATAGTTTATTAAAATAGTTTATTAAAAACCGTTATTATAACAATAAAAGGCGTTTATTAATATGCAACCGAAAAAAAAATCAAACTGTTCCTCCTATTAATAATTTCAGGCGATCTAGTAGGCCATTCGTTACGATGAGTCAGGGCGATAATGCGTATTGCCGAATAGCTCATTTACACAGGGAAAAAAGTCTACTCATATTTAATGGGTCAACAATAATTTTATGCTTTGATTCAATTTATTACGTGAGTTAGTTGGACAAACATAGTTAATTCAAATCATTTTATTGATTGAATCAACTAGAGTTACATTTTGGGAGTTTGAACATATGTTAAAGGTCCTCTCCAGGCTCCGGGAAAAAAATGAGTTTATAACATAATATTATAGAACTAAGGTCTACGATCATTATTCTGTAAACCGCATGCAATTCGGTTCAGTATATATTTTATAATTTGTTTTTAAAGTCTTTTAATACTTTGTGAGCAACAATTGAGCGAATCACTAATCTGATGCTCAAGATGAAGATTGTACACTCTTTGTTTTGATTACAAATTTGAACTTTATAAACAAACAATGCATTTTCGGCCTATATTTTATATATTAATTATTTCCTAAAGTATATAAACGTTTCTATAATAAGTTTATCCAATTTTATACCCTTACACGAATATTAAATGGATTTATTATACCTAATACCTATTTGACAATCAAAACAAATGGTGTACATTCTTTTTCTTCAGGATGAAAATTTCTCAAATTAGTAAGTCGGAAGTAAAATAGGTTTTGTACAGTTTTGATTATAAAAATCTTTAAAAGCATATAAAATGAAAAATATGCTACCAAATTCGATGCGGTTTGCAGCAAAATGATAGAACACATTAGCCTCGTTGAATAAGGCAATAAAAATATTTGCTTGGAGGGGACCTTTAAAACAACTAAGACATAGTGTGTTGAAGTAACCCACAAAGACTGTTAATCCTATGTATCTGGTGTATAAATTTACTTACTATGAGAGTTGGTGCTACTTATTTTAAGTTTAGGTGTGAGTTAAATCAAATGAGTATGTGGCAACTTATGCTTTCCTCAAAGCCAATTAATCAGTTGACACTTTACAGTTCAAATCTTGTTCCAAGTGTGTTACGTGTTAAATGTGAACGCTCCTCAATACCATTTTAGTTCAAGTGCAAACAATAGCGTTATATGCACTAAATATTATTATCGCTGCCGATCGATTATTAATTATTAATTAATTTCATTAATTAATTGATAAATGTCTGCCTAAATATTCTAAAATTTTGGGGATTGATAGACTGTTGGCTAGGTAGTTATTTGAAGAGCTGATTATCAGTATATAACTTTTCATAATAATAAATTTTGATTACTGTCTTCCAGTTTGTAAACTGATATCCAAACTAATTTCCTAGATTATTATATGTTAACTTAATTAAGCATCATACCTACCTAGCTGTTTTTGCAGTGCCAATACCTTCTACATAGGGATAGGCAGTTACTGCGCTGTCCTCAAATAGGGTAAGTTCCAAATTATCAGGCAATTTCAAATTTTCGGTCACGTATGAAATATAGTGTACTGTATATAGCTACCTAATAGCTAATTAAAATAAAAGTTTATTAATTATTTTATATAGTTTTTCTTAGGCGATCGAAAATGTGGAACCGTCCGATATTTCGGAACTTATCCTAGTATCTTAAGTAAAGTGGTCAGATAATCTATATATTTTAAAACTAGTTAGTCTACCTATATGTAGGGTTACACAGGTAAATTCGGTGCTTTAATTTCCGAATTGAGGCCCTATTAAGAGAGTCTCAAAATCATTCTGAAATTAGTTTAGCTATATATTGAATTGCTGAATATCATAATAAGCTCAATTTATGATAGGTTCTATTTATTTCACGAGTGCCTTGAAGCCATGATGGTTATTAATGTTTCTGAGATAAGAGACCGCAGTTAGTAAAAGTGCCCCAATTTACCTATACTTGACCCTAGTTTTCTATGACCAGGAGAACTCCATCAGGGAGGTAGTCGGAGGAGAACACCGTCCAGGGATTTAGCAGGGAGAACTCCAACCAGAGGTGAGCCTTTTGATATATTATACTTTTTGGGTATTTAATTAAAGTCTAAATTAAGAGTGTATAATGAACAAAATTATGAGGATTAGCCAGGAGAATCCATTGCATTTATTAGAGCTAAATTTATACTGCATCTGAAGATTTATAATTATTTTAACATTTTATATAAATAATTTACCTATATGAAACAACTCTCAGTTAATAATTCTCTTCATTTCTTTATTAATATGGTTTTCTATATTTTCTGAATCTACTTTCAGATCTTTATGAAGAATTGATTGAGTAGATCAACGTCATCAACCATCGGAGTTTTCTTCAATTCCTTTGAATGGTTCAGGAACAATTATGCTAGGTTAAAGTAGGTATTTGAAAATATTAGATGATTTTTAAATGTGTATTTGCAATATGATTAACTCTTACTTTTTCATATGCTTTTAGGGATTCTAGACATGAAGAGAATATCGAAGCTGTCGCTATCTCATCACAAAAGGAAAAAGAGTTGGTGATGTTATTGATAATGTATATAAACGATACTATAAATTTCTATTATATATATATTAATATACGAATCTCTTATTTCAGGAATTGGCAACCTATAGTCGTGAAAGACAGTGACGAGAATTCAAATTGTACTTCTAAATAATAAATCTAAAACTTTAATGTTTATATTTCGTTTTCAATTTGACCTTTGTAATTCTATTAGCATTTTTCTACATCAGTGCCTATGAGTAAGATAAATTGCACTAAAATATGGTTTAGAAGATAAAGGCTTTATTATTATTCATTAAGATATAGTATAATTGCAGCATATCAAAGATTTATTCTATCAACTTTTGTAATCTAGCCTGGTTAATTAATTCATCTAGCCTACCTATTTATCACTACGTAAAGTTATTTACGTCATCTAACTACTTATTTATAAACTGACCTGATGAAGTTACTTATTCAATCTAATCTATTAATTTACAACTAATAGCCATATATCAATTCATCGGATCGAAAACATTTCAAAAAGCAAGGATAGGTCTTGGTGATCAAATATTTTTTAAAATCAAAATAGTATGCATATCACAGAAGCAAAAGTAGAAAATAAATGAACATGTTAGATTTGGTCCTAGAAAATAAATAGTCTATAATCATATCGATACTGGGACCTAACTCGAGATTATAATTTGATAGAGTAAATATATAGTGACTGAAAAAGTCATGTAAAAAGACTGGTTACTGCTAACCGGACCGATATTTCAACCTACATTAATAGTTGATATACATTTACTTAGTTTACAAGTAGTTGATATAACCAACACGAGAAGTTGATATAACCTACACGAGTAGTTGATATAACCAACACGATTAGTTGATATAACCTACACGAGTAGTTGATATAACCAACACGAGTAGCTAATATAACCTACACAAGTAGTTGATATAACCTACACGAGTAGTTGATATAACCTACACGAGTAGTTAATGTAACCTACACGAGTAGTTGGTATAACCTGCACGAGTAGTTGGTATAACCTACACGAGTAGTTGGTATAACCTACACGAGTAGTTGGTATAACCTACACGAGTAGTTGGTATAACCTACACGAGCAGTTAGTATAACCTACACGAGTAGTTGGTATAACCTACACGAGTAGTTGATATAACACATAGGAGTGATTGGAGAAACATCCACAAGTAGTGGATCTAACCTTGTTCTGTAGTTGTTATAACCATTACACTTAATTGATTCAACCATCACGAGTAGTTTTGACTATCACAGATAGTTGTTGTGACCATCGGGAAAATAAAAATAATCAACTCACATATGTGTTGTTTTAACCAACGTCAATTTAACTCATATTAAATAGTACCTGCAACTCACCACGTAGGTAGGCGCACAGATAAACCATAAAATTTAGTCAAAACAACTCAAATATGATTTGATTCAACTAATCCTTTCTCTGTGTGTAGTTTTTCCTTACAGCAACAGTTCTGAACCCATCCTGAACCAACCAGGTTCGATTAATTCTGTTTCCATGTATTTCTCGAAGTCTTGTCTTGGAACGATTTTATCATTTATTAGATCAAGGTATCTATCTCTATTTAAATTATTTTTGTAAAAATAAGGACTGACGATACGGCCAAGTCGGCCATTGGTACCTAGTCCAATCCACACACAGACTTTCTCTCACAAAATTCTTACGTCAAATTTGAAAGTAGGAGGTTGGTTCTTCGGTGAATATGTGCGAACGTTATGATAATTTATTTTACCAGTCTCATCACCAACCACATTATCGTCCACAAACCGGACATTTCTTTGCTCAGAAAAATTCAGCCGCTGAGGAAGATAGGTATTTAGGTGTTTGTTTCGCTCGTACATCTTTTAAGGATGTCACTTCAAATATAAGGATACAAATCTGTAGAATGTAGATTTAGTAAGATCTAATCCCTTTTTTATTGCAGTTATTTGCAAATTTTCTGTAAGTGCTTCTTTGACAATTCGAACTGTGAAATAAGTGTTTTCTGAAAGTGCGCAAGTAGGTTTTTGGTATCGGTCACTAAAAATACAGCTAAAAGAAAACTGTTGAATCGATTCATCTTATATTTTGAGAAAAGATAGAAAAAATGTTGAAAAACAAAATGTGAATTTCCAATTTTTTATAAATTTAATAGTTTTTGAATTACAGCCTTTGAAATTTGGGTATCGTTTTTTTTGGACACCCTGTATATCGTTATCAATATATATTACTCATTTTAATTTATCAATATTTATTACTGTTATTCAGGGAAACATCTAAAAGAAACTTATGGTGGGATTATTATGGGAATATGGGGGATTTTTATGGGAATATGGTTGAATTCTGATATTCTGGAAACGATAGCAATTATGTTCGTGGAAAATTTGCAGTAAATAAATGTTACATTGTTTTTAGAAACGTTATATTTCTTTTGAACATTCAACTCAAGCTTTCAGTCGAACATAATTTGACTGAAAACATCTCTTTTAAATTATGGATTGATATTAAAGTTTTGCATGCATATTTAAAATAAAAATACCATATATATACAACTATAAATTATATTAGAATACTGAATCTTTCATCTTGTCTAAAGTAGGCCATCAATGTGACTTAATAAGTAACTTAACTCGGACAATTCGTCCACGGACATTTCGTCCAACGGACATTTCGTCCAACGGACATTTCGTCCAACGGACATTTCGTCCAACGGACATTTCGTCCACAGACAGTAATGGAAAGAAATATGCATCAAAATGCATCCAAAAAAAGTTACTTTCTTCAATCTAAAGCTCTAGTAACACTTTCAACCAAAGAAAATAATTTAAAGAAGGTAGTTTTTCTTTAAAATATGCTTCGATTTCTCTGTGTGTAGGGGAATACGGGTACAAAAAATACACATTTGAAATTATTCCATTATAACTGATTTCCTGTTTGTATTGTTGTTTTTTTCTGCAATAAAATTAGTAGTTGTACAATTCGTTATCATTGTATAGCATAAAAATATAATTATATAAGCCAATACTGAAGTGATGTTATTAAAAAATAATTCAATATATCTATATCATGTTTTGAAATGAAATTACTCCGCAAACTGTATAATGGGAGCACATATAGTACAGTCAAAGAAAAGTGTATCCGAAATTATTATTTGACAGTTTACTAATTTCACACTTCCAAATATGAACTTTTAACAACAGTATTTTCTCTTCAACTATGTAAGATAACAGTACCATCTTCAATAGTAGTAGCAGCACTACTCATGAAAGTTGACTATTGATAAGGAACAAATCACCTGACATACAGTTTTACCTTATTGTGCCGGTGCCGTTACAGCTACGGTTTTTCAATTCACTGCATAGGACTAGAGTAGTAAGCAGGCTGACAAAAACGATATGCTACTCATTTTTTTCCCGAATGATTAAAATAGTTGCAGCACATTTCCCAAACCTATCCTCACTTTCAATAGATCTATTCTACGTCATTCCATAGTTAAAATCGATTGATATGAGATAACCACTAATTGAATTCTGGCATTAGACTTTGTAGCCGAATCGTATATGTATATTCATAATTGCCTGTTACAGCAGTGTTTTCCAAAATACTCAATCATAGCTCATGTGATATTGATGGCGTCTGATCATGATGCAACGTGAATATTTTAGAAGATGAGCAATCAAAGGATACAAATTTGAATACTTATGCTCTTTATAAAGTTTGTCATTACAATTGAAGTGCAAAAATGTCTTAATCAAATTAAATTTGTATCTGCGCATTGCTGTGCACACAGCTACTTGGCAGAAATCAGAGTTGATTGACTAATATATGGCCCTATTTGGTAGTTTGTTGCAACATGATACCATGAACATAGCTAGAAAAGTTTGCATTTTATCACAATTTACATTTATGTATGTTTAATTTTTATACATAAAATATATCGTACATATTTCAAACGTATGACTGATTAGTTCCTCGTGAAAAGTCTAAAAAAGAATATAGTAATTTTTGTGCTCGCATTCTCCTAGCGTGTCCAGATGGCAACACAATGTTCAAGTAGTGAAAATAGTCAATCTCCACAAAAGAAATGCCGTTCTCGTATCATAATATATTTAGTAGTAGTATCTACTACAGTGCACAATAATTATATGACTAATTATACTAAAACAGTAAAAATAATAGCATACTTTAGATTTGGTGCCATGGAGCTGGCACGATTTCTAATAGCATCGAATGTTTGAATGCGTCTACTCACAACCAAGGTTGGTGTGTAACCGATTTAGGCATATACATCATTGGCACTCAGTCTACTGAAAATGTTGACACATCTATCATTTTATTTCAGTCAGTCGTAAGGGAGTTCCACTAATATAAGTAACACGTTTATTTACGTGTCCATATGGACACGCTAGGAGAGAATGGGTTAACACGTTGAATAAGAATCCAATTTCTAAAAAGATTTAAATTTCCAAGTGTCTAGATTTAACCATTTGAGAGTAATGTTGCTCCAAGTAACACACACCCACAGACACCCAGAGTCCCAGACAGATGTAGCGTATTATATATATAAGATCTCCAATTCTTAGTTTAAGCTACCTTATAAGTTCCTATCACATGAAAGTTAATATGCGGAAATATTTGCATATCTAATTTCATGAGCTTCCTATTACTTATCGTATTGGAACGTTTGGTGAAGACATCGAACCTACTCAGTATTCTAAATATTCAATAATTGTAACATTTAATTCTCTAGGGGTAGGTAGCCATAAAATATTTCATCATCGCTGAAGTCAAATAAAGTCCACATGTTCATTGAATTATATAATTCCAAAGCTTTGAAGCTTGGTGAACAAACATACAGTAGATATGTCTGATATATGTTCATAAATTGATATCGAGGGAATAGAATTTGTTAACGTCTCTAGGTTACCATACAAAGAGAAATATTAATATTCAAGAATAAACTATTAATAAAAACCTTTCAAATGAACTGATATACTAGCAATATGCTTTACATAAAGAAATATCTACTATACTGAAATATAAATCAACCACATCGGAACATTTAATTAAGACTTTATTTTGCTAACTCAAATTGATAGCATCCAAATTGTATAACTAAATTATTGATAAAAGTAATAATTACCAGAATATTTCAATGAGGATGATCTCTTACGGTGAAGAGCATTATTACCCCAGTTAATTTTTGAAATTAATTTAATTTAATTTAATCTACATTAAATCAATTGAATTTTTTTTAAATAAAAACAAATTCAAAACCAGGGATATCAATCAATTGAAGAACAGAATCCTTCAAGCATTTGTAATTGAAATCATGAATTTGTTGCATAGCAATTGTTTTCAGTCCAGATTCGTGTTTAAATTTATTCTTCCAAAACAAACTGAAATAAAATATATATATAAGTAATATACAAATCTGAATGATGAAATTCTGAATTTTGGAAATTGTTTTAAAATTAACTGGATTTAATCTAACCAATAATTAATAAAGGAAATTAAAATGATTAGATTATGGAACACTAAGATTATACAATATACAGTGAAATACCCGGTTCATTACTATTTACTATTATGCTCAAACGAAGCTGACAATTCAGTTATATGTATGAGGGAAATCATTTCCAAGCTCCTTAGACTCAATAAGAGTTAATTATTAGGAACTAAGGAATTCTATTATAGCAATCCAAATCTCTTCCTTTGATCTACCAACACCAATCTCCTACATCGCTCAACTGACTCCAACTTTGTCCTCCTTCGAACAACCAACTCAAATCTCCTTCTTTCGAACTACCGACTCCAATCCTCTCCTTCGAACTACCGACTCCAATCTCAACCTTCGAAAAAACGACACCGAAATCCTCCTTCGAACTACTGACTACAATCTCCACCTTCGAACTACCGACTCCAATCTCTTCCCTCGAACTACCGACTCCAATCTCCTTCGAACTACCGACTCCAATCTCCTCCTTTGAACTACCGACTCTAATCTCCTCTTTCGAACTATCTGAATTCTTTCCCTGGAAGGATTTTAAGTAATCAATGAAACATTGAAGTGGATTCTCATCATAATTTTCGGATGCCCCATGATAGAGAAAAGTTAAGTCACATAATCAACTATTATTCCTCCATTATTAATAATAGGTACTATTAGTCTACAGATAAAGCTGTTATAACAGGTAGTCTTTGTACAAAAAAAGAGCCTACATATACAACCATGGCCGTACTTTTCTGACCAAAAAAAAAACTACAAGAGCTCAATTCCCGACAGAATAATGCTTAAATTGTTGTTCATAAAGTCTCATTTTTATATACATAAGCTTGTGTCCAGTTATCGTACTCTCTCACCAAGTGGTGAGTCAGTGGCCAAAATAATATCGCGTCTTGCGGGACGCTAAAATCCTTATTTTTGGGTCACGTGACTGGCAATCTAGCGTCAGTTTAATGGAGAAATGATAAAACTGAAACAAAATTTAATAGAGAAATGATATAACTGAAACAAAATAAGGTTTAACACCGTCTTCCTTAGCGTACTGCAATCGCTGCAACACTTCCTCTCTCTAGAGTAGTTTATCATAACTCTATGTCTCTCACATATTTTTCAAACCATACATAAGATATTAAATCGGAATCTGATTGCGTTCGTGCATTTCATATGCATTGAAGCACTTAGTGGGAAGTACCTTTGATGGTGTGACTCTGACCATATTACTCTCAGTTAATCTACTAAAGCTGAAACTCTACGAACATTGTAGATGCATAATTTAATATTTATTAATTGCACCACTTTGGGTTTAAGATCTGATACTATAATTTCTAATTTATTAGGATTGTCTTGCTGATGGTTTTAATTTCATTTTTTTCAGCTTTAAAGGATTTAGTAATTGATTTAAAATTATTATACGTCCACGGACAATTCGTCCTCGAATTGCTTCATTTTGTATTATATTTATTTTGTGTTTAAGATACTCATAATTCATTAATTTATGCAAAATATTAAACGAAGTAAATAACAAAGATACAGTCAACCCGTGTAGCATATCTAATATTATAACTCTAATCGATGAATAAATATTTTCTATGCGTTCATGTACGGCTTAAGTCACTATTATATTATTGTATATTTACACCTGGCTAATAATGAAATAGTGAAAAATAGTATTAAATATATTCCATAAACACTTTAAAAATACAAAATAATGCAATTCGTGGACGAATTGTCCGTGGATGAAATATCCGTGGATGAGATGTCCTAGACCCTTAAAAAATATATAAGTTGTTCTAAATTATAATATAAAAGGCAGTATTAATCTAAAAAGTATTATAAAAAGGACATAAGTTAATCTAAATCATTATATAAAAATGACATTGTGAATGTGTGATTGTGACAGTGTGATGACATTTCAATCCTTCCTGCTCATCATTTTTCACCATCACTGAGCATCACTGAAATTAGGAAATGAATAATTAAAATATATCATTTTTCACTAGGTACTTACAATTAATATTAATTCTGGATATAATTCGAAATTTATTATCACAGCATAAGAATGGGAAAAAAACGTATTTCGTAAAGTAGACTGAAATTCCAGTTTCAGAAATTTGAGTTTGGAAAATTCGGTCTCGGAACGCCTGCCAAAGGTTCACTTACTATGAGCGGTATAGCATTAATACCTTCATTTTATTTAGTATGAAATTGTACAGAGATGATATATGTGTATAAGGGGTAGTGCCACCCCCGAACCTCCATGCTAGGTCAGTACAACAAACTAGGAAATACAAAAACGACATTACGTCATACTATATGATGAGACTTTCATGACCGAATTTCCGCTCAAATCTCATGTTAAAATTACTGATGTTACGTATTATTTCACAGCGCTTAATGATGTTTTCCGTTTTTAATAAATACATTAAATATTTTAGTAATAGTAATTTAAACTTTTCCTTTATTGTTTTTCAATAAAAAAATTCCGAGACATAATTTTGCATAACAAAATTTTCCTAGAACCAGTACGAATATATGTTCTCATATATATAAAATCGTACATCAGCCAACTAAAGTGAATTTAAATCAGAGAAAGTAGAGATTTGTATTACAGTATAAAGTTTGTACTACAGGTATACCTAGCGACTTACTGTTCTTCTCCACAACATCTTCCTCCTTCTGTCGCCCCGAAGAAATTGAGTCCAGTTTTCTATTCTTTGTCTCAGGCAAAAAACTAACCAGAAATGCGGACACAAGGGCGAAGCAACCGAAGAAAGCTGCTGAACCCCACTCTAGACCACCCTGTCATAAATATAGATGTGAGTTGAGAACATTCGAAAATATAAATTCAGAAAAGGCTTGGATCAACTAGAAGAATATATAATAGAGACTTGGAAAAAACAGTTGAATAGGAAAATGGCTCCAAGATCAAAGTCACCTACCATAATTCGATACCAATGTTAATGAAAACAAGTATCCAAATGAATTACTTTGTCTAATCATACAAACGAATAAATTTTTCTCAATATGATAGATCTGAACTCACGAAAAGTAGGACAGTGTAGGGAGAAATCATTGATCCAATCCTGGCAAATACACTTGACTCCCCTATGACCAGTGATCTCAGATCAGTGGGGTAGAGCTCTCCTGTTACGATGTACATCAGGTGGAAGGCTGCTGTTACCATGAACTTACCGCTGTACGAAAGAATTTTGTACCACGCGTCTGTAAAAGAAAGTGTTTTAGAAAACATATTCGGTTGGTGATTTAAATGGTTGGTTTGAGCGGATAATATCAAACATTTGCTAATTCTATTCTAATGGAATCAGAATATTCCATTAATGATTTTTTGTATTCTGTTCATCTAAATAATACTTATTAAAGAAAAGAAAATTTAATATATTTTGAAAGAAGTGTTATATACAGTCATTGACGCTATCTTGTTGTAATTTCATAAGCGTTATGCAATGAACGGTTGGATATCGGCATGCTATTTTCATAATTATAACTAGAAATGTATATATAGTATAGTAAATGTGTGTATATAGTATCTATGTATATATAAATATATTTTACATATTTTTAAATTCTACTGATTTTCAGGTATTTTGTAAATGTACATGAAAATCAAGATCATCTACCTGTAAAATATTAAAATACAAAATACGCCATTTATCGAACGATCGATCGCTCAAACTTATGTTAACTATAAAATAAGCCCTTTATTGTATATGAATATCATTGATTTCAGCCGATGTGTTTCATATAGCTAATCAACTAATTATTGTTTATCTATCTTATTTTGTTAAAATATTAGACGCACACTCCCTTCAACGACTGCTTCGGAATCAGCACCAATATCACTGACGTGAAATTGAAAGCAAATACAAAAGACTACACAATTAGCAGACAGAAATATAAAAGCGATTTAAAGACATGGTCACCTACCACCAAATTGTTGTTTTGGAACATTTTAGTTAAAGAATCTTAAGCGTATTACGAAGGGAAAGTTACTTACTGCCATCACAACTTACCAATTTACTGAAATCATTATTCTTAAAGAGATAAATTTTATACAGGGTGTCCGACACTTTTGTTGCCAAACTTTAACAAAAGGTTGAATTCGTCGAAATAAACACTTTTTATTCTATGAAGGTATGGTCTAAAATGCTTAGTTAAAGAGTTACAAGGTTAGGAAAGTAGTATCTGTACCATTTATTATTATTAGTTAACGTCATTTTTTTAATGTTGCGATAAGAAACAAAACATTTTTAACAGTAATTATTATGAGCAAAAGAAATATAATCTTCAATTAAGTTACATGTTTACAAAATGTGTTCAAACTGCATCCCATTTGTTGCGATGCAGGCGTTCAAACGTTTGACCAATGATTGGCGGACGCGAGCAAAGACACCAGGAGTTTCACGAATCCTTGCGGGAAAAACGTTTGAACGCTTGCATCGCAACAAATGGGCGGCAAATTGAACACATTCTGTAAACATGTAACCTAATTTAAGATTATGTTTCTTGTGCTCCTAATAATTACTGTTAAAAATGATTTGTTTCTAATCGCAACATTAAAAAAAATTATGTTAACTAAAAATAGTAAATGGTACAGATACTACTTTCCTAACCTTGTAACTCTTTAACAAAGCATTTCAGACCATACCTTCATAGAATAAAAAGTGTTTATTTCGACAAATGCAACCTTATGTTAAAGTTTGGCAACCAAAGTGTCGGACACCCTGTATTATTCAGAGACTAGAAAATAAATGAAACTATTTCAATATATGTAGGAATTTCATTCTTAGGATATTTTTTAATTTAACAGAGCGTGAAAAACCATCTCGTATGAAGATATTTGATTATGTAATGCAAGTTTGTAAAATATACTCCTACTTGAGGTAAACGATTTGAAGAGGTTTGGCTTGCGAGTCTTTTTAAGAAATGAAAGAATGATGTCTCAAAGCCTGTATAATTGGCAATTATTACATAACACTTTAGAAGAAACATATACGCAAAAACTTTTAAAATACAATTTAAATAATTAATTATATGGATACTTTTAAAATAATTTCATATACAGGATGTTTCAGAATAAAGACAACAATCTTCTTAATTATTTAAGAGAATTATTTTTATTTTTGAAAATTGCAATTCAATTTTACTCACCAAAGTAATGAAACCAATTGATTATCGAAAGCTAAATGATGCAGTATGCACATATTAATGCACTATTTACTTTCAAATAGATAATAACAATGCAGGCGCTGAGATAGCCAGGGATTCTGAGAGTTGTATTCCGCCGAATATTTACATCAACAATATCATCCCCCACTTAACATTTATGAGAAATAGAATAATTTTTATTATTACAGGCAGGCCTCGCTTTAAGTATAACTCACTTTAGTAAAAGTTGTACCTATTTCGAGTCATGTTTCGAAATAAAAACTGTTCGTAGACATAGAAAACGGAGATAATTTTTTGTGATTATTTGACGGTAAAAAAACATCAAAATAATAATCCAGATAAGGTTATTTGTTCAGAAATTCAACATGACCTATTTTAGGGTAAGTTCCGTGTTATCGCACGGTTCAATATTTTCGAACACGTGAAAATCTTTATATAATAATCATTACTTAACTTTTATTTCAATTGGTATCCATGATACCAATTAGAATAGAAGTTAAATAATAATTATAATATTTTCTTTTCTGACGTGTACGAAATTATAGAACCAACCAATAACTTGGAAATTAGTACCCTACTAACAAAAACATTTCATAGAGCATAAAATTGCGTTTTGTTGAAAAATTTTTCATCACAGTCACAAACAATGAAAGACTGTATATTATTAACAGTATGCTTACATACGTAGTACTCTAATAACTCTAAAACAAATTTTCTTTCTATTATTCATAGAAAATGAGATATATAATCAAGGAGAGACAATTACCAATTTCTTGTTACTTTTATTCGCTTTAGTTACCGGTTGGTAACTAAACTGAGTCGTGATTTTGTAACTAAAACGGAGGATGCCTGTACTACACTTAAGGATATATAATATTCACAAGATACAGTATTATTTTTATGTATTGTTTGTTTCAATAAAGATTTTTCAATTTTTATAATTTTATTTTCAGTTACTGTGAGGAGTAGCTGAGATTGTTGTCTCCAAAATTTACCAAAAAATATCCAGATTTGTAATTGTCTTTTCTTTTTTCTTATGCATCAAGTGGCCTCAGCATACTGCTGAGAAGCGCTTTCAACGGCACCGGGTAATTATTTATAGGTTCCATTTTATCTTCGCTTAGGCCATGTCTCCTCGTCATTCCTCCAGCTCTGGACATTCTACCCATATATGTCTTGCTGACTCCTCTTCCGCTCTGCACAACTTGCACCGTGCCTTGTCACTCTTGGCCACCATCTTCTGCCACCTGCTCAGCTCTGAGCGGTGCCAAGCTCGGAATTAGGCCAGGCTCACCATTTGTTTTCTTGTGAGGCGTTCTTTCTCCTCATCCTCTCTTACACCGATCTTATTCACCTCTTTTAGTCTAGGATGAAGTAGAAGTATGTTCTTTAGCTTTCCTTCAAAGGCCGCCTCTCTGGATATCCCAAAGAGAGTTGCCCACGCCTGATCCATGTCAGCCCCTTCGGCTGTCATCCTGTCTGCCAATTCATTCTAAGGGAGGCGACAGTGATTAAAAACCCAACATATCTATGTGCAGCCTTCACAGTTTTTCCTACAGCGATCTGACCTCTGGTTGAATGGTGTCTCCCTGTACTGTGTCTACTAGGGAATTGCTTACAGTGACAACGATGGCGGTTTCCCAAGGTGTTATCATTTGTATATCGGCAATTATTTCTTCCCAGTACAGCACAACCCCTTCTTCGCCCGTTCTAGTGCTCTCCCTCGCAGATCCATATGTGAATATCACAACTTCGGATGAATTGCCTTGATTTAAACATTCTCTCGCCTTCTGCAGCTGCGTCTTCCTTGTCTCTGCTACTCTTAATTGGCAGAAGATAGCTCTTCTCTAGGTCTTATTCATTCTTTGGTTGCCACCCACTCATGGTGCTGCCAGACTATTTATCAGATGTCCTATGCATGATATAGTTTCCTTGCATTCCCATCTCCAGTCCTTCTTCATCGTTCGTATGGGCACTGTATTTGATGTCGTTATACTTATATAGGTCGTCTTCCTATAGTCTCATCCATCTGCCATACCTGATGAGAACAGCTCTCATAAGGCGAACCTCGATTGGGTCCAGCAACATCTCTCTCTTAACAGCCTCCACCGGTGTGATCTATACTAGACCAGCAATGACCCTTGTGCACCCCTCTCTAGCTCATCCATATTTGTGGCAGATATCCATGGGAACCAGAACAGTAACGCATACTCTGTCAGTGACTTCTGTGTTGCTACAGGAATTGAATTATTCTAAGAAATATTTTGTTCGTGCCATTATTTTCGATAAAATGTATAATAATTTCTTTATGGAAATTAATATTTTCTATAGATGAACAATGAAATTGAAGTAAAATTAAAAACGTAAATTTAAAAATAAATTTTTTTAGGAAATATTTTATATGAAATTTTAATATTCTCAGTACGCACCCCTTAACACCACAGTGCACAAATACGAGGGTAGATCTTCCATTGACCGTCAAAGAAGTTCATACCAATCACAGACTGTATTTTGACATCTCATCACAATAGTATATACAGCTGTACTTAAAGAACTCCTAACTTGATCATTCTGATGGTTCACAACTTGCTGAATGTCAAATTTCATCTCATCTGTGAACATCAAGTTAGGGAGCATACCTTCTGTTATCTTATTCTGGATGCGATGACTATTTTTCAGCTATCATTCTCTCATGATAGAGATAAGACGCTTCAATTTTTTTTTCTTAGATCTTTTTTCAGCACTCGACATATTAATACTGGCTCCTGCTCCCACTTTAGGATGAAATCGACATGGATTTCGATTCAAATTGATCAGTTAATAGTTTCATATTATTCTATTACATATTATTGTTCTCGAATAAGTTTATTCATATTACAGTGCAATATAAAAATTTGTACAGAGACTTGTTAATTATATCAAGCGTAGGGGATTGTCAAAGTACTTGGAAAATAGGCATTAACATGAGCTATGAACCAATCTGACCGTTAAATTTCATTGATTTAAAATTTCATGACCAATATTAACAACCATTTAGAGTACTATGAATGTCCGAGTAGTGCGTCGTCATCGTATATCCTTACCTTGGTACTCCATTATTTGCATTAACATCACTCCTAGTATGCTGAGAGCTCCCACAAAGAAAGTAACGATTAGAACAGGTCTCCGACCGAAGTAACTGATTGTGGGCCA
The DNA here is from genome assembly GCA_947561585.1 of Caprella mutica. NCBI lineage: Eukaryota > Metazoa > Arthropoda > Malacostraca > Amphipoda > Caprellidae > Caprella > Caprella mutica. The sequence goes on from CANNZV010004876.1 coordinate 29,507, forward strand.
AAGGAGTAGGTACGAAACTATTTCTAAAGCTCCGCCAACGAAGATAAACACGTATTCGTTCAATCTGAGAAAGAAGATAAAATAGTTTAATCCATCCAGTTAAAAATTATAACAATAATGTCAGTGATCTGGTCGATGGTCATATACTAAATATTAGAAGTCGATCCTGGAAAATATATTAAAAGTCATTCGTAGACCAAATATTAGAAGTCAATCCTAAATATAAGACAAAAGTAACGATTACCCCAGTGTTGAGGCTCCAAGTGAAAGTCCATAGTATACCATGCAAATAGAAAACCACGCAAAGAAAACGATAGGCGTCATCCAGTTAAACTGTGGCTTCAACCATTTGTTCACCCACTGAGACAAATTGAAAGGTTGTTCCTTGGAGGATTCTTGCTGTAATGTTAATGAATAGGTTGTAAAACATATTTTTTCTTATCAAAACACGAGTATTTTCCAAAGTGATGTAAAACTGACATGAGAATTCAAATTTTTCAGCATTTTCAGTAACTGAACATCAGACGGAATTTCATCTCTTTTCTTTGATGAGAACTTTTTCATTATTCTTATGCACTCTTCGTATTTTCCCTGAACACAAAGCCAGCGTGGAGTTTCTGGTACCAAACTTGAAGAAGTGAGAAAGAAAAGGATATTTGATTAATAATATGTGTATAATATTCTTCACATACACAATAAGCTACTTACAACTTACAAGAAGTTAATACAGTTGGTCAATGCAGGGACTGTTAGGGCGACTTGGAGGTATCTCCAGTAGCTGAAGAAGTAAGCTATGACAGCAGTCATCATATAACCAACAGCATTGGGAACAGTGAAGTAAGAACCTACCAAAGACCGGTGCCGTACTGAACATACTTCAATGGCTGTCAAAGATAGTGTAATGTTACTAGAGATGTGGCAGCTGTGCATTGAATTCATTAACATAAAATAAAAATAATAAAGTTACGCTCTATGATTGGTCTTTAATGGTGACACGTGAAAGCATGTCGAGCACCGACGGTTTCTGATTGGTTTAAAATGGTGAAAAGAAAATGCTGATCTAACTGAAATGGAGATACATAAATGCGTGTCAATATGAAAAAGTTAAAGAATGGCAGTATCCAAAAATTGAAATCAAGTTTCAAAAAGCTACACATGATATTATCATAATTATTTCAGAGTAGCATCATTGAAAGTATCTGTTTTCATAAATTTTCAAATATTTCTTTGAGAATGAGAGGCGAACCACTGACTTTCGATTAGTGAATCTACCCAAATTTATGAGGCAGATTAAAGTTACTAAATACTACTCTATTTACAGTTACTATAATTCAACATTACTCGCCTATTACAAAGGACCCTAGATAAAGGCCCATTGAGAAGAACATCACCATAGTTCTCATGATGATGTACATGTAGATGTTCACTGATGCTGACAATAAGAATCCCGAGGCGATAAAACCCACCACACCGATACGAAGACCGACAGATCTGCCAAACCTGAAGTCGGAGAAATAGAGGGGAAGAAATTTTCTAAACTGAATTGACGAGTGTAAAGTTAATAATAACATAATTTGTATTGAGTTGGCCGTCCTACCGTATTTATAGCAGTCTCATGTTACATAATTTTTTTCGCCTGAATCAGTTATTATCGATTGATGGTACTTCAAAGTGTTACAGAAAGAGTTTTGTAATTCCTATATTCGGAACGGAATGTGCAATTGTGCATATAATTCGGTGATTCTTTTTGATTAGGAGCCTGCCTATAGAAACCTAAATGCTATGAGGTAAATGGGTTGCCAGACGTTTCATCGATAGACATTACGTTGAAAAATCTGTCGATGAAATGTATATCGACAAGATGTCTTTCGACGAAAAATGCAGTAAAGTGGACCATCAAAAGCATTAAATGGTGATAGACATTACGTCGAAAAATCTGTCGATGAATTGTCTATCGACAAGATGTCTTTCGACGAAAAATGCAGTAAAGTGGACCATCAAAAGCATTAAATGGTGATAGACATTACGTCGAAAAATCTGTCGATGAAATGTCTATCGACAAGATGTCTTTCGACGAAAAATGCAGTAAAGTGGACCATCAAAAGCATTAAATGGTGATAGACATTACGTCGAAAAATCTGTCGATGAAATGTCTATCGACAAGATGTCTTTCGACGAAAAATGCAGTAAAGTGGACCATCAAAAGCATTAAATGGTGCAATTACCATTAACTACCAGTGGGCGGCACTGTGCTGCACTCATGTATGTTTCGGTGGAACTGTATATGCAAACACTAACCAATTGTACGCGAACACTTTGGTGTTCCGCACAGCTGCAGAATTTTGTGCGCGTACAAGTTTTTCAGTGGACCCCTCTAAAGAAGTATAGGAACATTTTGTACATGCACTCATTCATGATTCCGCTTTTGAAGAGAAAACATTTGAATGTTCGCGCACACTGCATTGCAATATGGATTGGAAAAATGATCAGATTATAGCCTTTATTAAAGCTATTGAAATATGTCCTGGCTATGGGAAACTGGACATATTGAATACAAGAAAAGGAATAAAAATGATGACGCAATTCAAGAATTGACTCAACAATTTAATTTTGATTCAACTGAGGTAATGATAAAATGGAAAACTACCGCCGAGAGAAGAAAAAAATTGGTGATCCAAAATCGGCAGGTTCTGGAATTACATATGTCTATAACCCAAAGTTTATAGCTGAGGGCGAACGGCTGGCTGTGCGTAACAGTTAGACCTCACGCTATAACACTTGCTGGAAATAGACCTCATGCTATAGTACTTGCTGGAAATAGACCTCATGCTATAGTACTTGCCAGAAATAGACCTCATGCTATAGTAGTTGCTAGAAATAGACCTCATGCTATAGTACTTGCTAGAGATAGACCTCACGCTATAGTAGTTGCTAGAGATAGACCTCACGCTATAGTACTTTCTAGAGATAGACCTCACGCTATAGTATTTGCCAGAAATAGACCTCATGCTATAGTACTTGCTAGAAATAGACCTCATGCTATAGTACTTGCTAGAAATAGACCTCATGCTATAGTACTTGTTAGAAATAGACCTCACGCTATAGTACTTGCCAGAAATAGACCTCATGCTATAGTACTTGCTAGAAATAGACCTCATGCTATAGTACTTGCTAGAAATAGACCTCATGCTATAGTACTTGCTAGAAATAGACCTCATGCTATAGTATTTGCCAGAAATAGACCTCATGCTATAGTACTTGCTGGAAATAGACCTCATGCTATAGTACTTGTTAGAAATAGACCTCACGCTATAGTACTTGCCAGAAATAGACCTCATGCTATAGTACTTGCTAGAAATAGACCTCATGCTATAGTAGTTGCTAGAAATAGACCTCATGCTATAGTACTTGCTAGAAATAGACCTCATGCTATAGTACTTGCTAGAAATAGACCTCATGCTATAGTACTTGCTAGAAATAGACCTCATGCTATAGTATTTGCCAGAAATAGACCTCATGCTATAGTACTTGCTAGAAATAGACCTCATGCTATAGTAGTTGCTAGAGGTAAATCTAACGCTGTATTAGCACCAAAAATGTTTTGTGGTGTTTAATTATATTTCAAAAGCATACTTTTTTTTTATATTCTTAAACATTTGAGACGAAAAATATGTATACAAACTACTGAAGATATGTTTGTAACTTATGATTCGGTACATACATATATGTGGTGCACTGTACTAAATATGTTCAATCAGAAAAAAATTAAGATTTTTGACATAAAAATAATCTGAGTGGCTTATTTTTATGCACATGTAATCTGACTAGACATTTATGATCACAAGTTACTCGTAATAACATACAGAATGAATGAAATACTATGAACGAGGTAATAGTTTTTTTAGAATGTCTTTTTGTAAATAATAACATCTTATGTTTACCTGTCTAGTACGTAACCAAACACGAGGGATCCAATTAGCATACCACATTGTGCTGAAGCTACGGCAGTCGAGGAGAGGGGGGCCCTGTTGCAGACCAGGTCCCACTGGGTAAGAGAAGGGGGGCAGAGAAGAGAAACATTGAGCAAAGGAGTTTTTAATTGATTTAGCATTTCTGAATGGATTTATTTAGTACAATAGAGAAAGGTCATACTGATTTTAATAAACATGCAACTCAATAAGAAACTGTAAAATGAGACTTGAACCAGTTAAGAACTTATCCTTACTTTATATCGTCTCAATAAGAAACAAGTATATTTATGTATACTGTCAAGATACCTTTTACTTAAAAAGTATATTTAAACCTAGTGACTTATGTACAGTCGCTGGCACGCGGGCGCACCAGCCCTTATGGAAAGATAATAATAACTTTAATTTTAAACCCATTTGTAAGCTGTTTTTTCATGACTTGTATTTTTCCACATATATTATTATACGATTAAACATAGACAAAGGTGATAAATGGTAAGATACTCATATAATAAGCATTTATTCAAATATATTAAGAGTATATCAGAGCTCTCTCTAGGCATGAGATGCGCTGCACG
>CANNZV010004877.1:0-34045 GCA_947561585.1 Caprella mutica
GTAGAAGCAGGACCATGCCGAGGCACATATGAGAGGTGGTACTTCGACCAGACCAGGGACCAGTGTGTACCTTTCACATTCGGGGGTTGCAAGGGAAACAACAACAACTTCTTCTCCGAGAATGAGTGCATTCAGAGGTGCATCAGAGGAAGAGCTAAGGGTGAGAATTAGGAATGCCTACCTAATGTCATATTCACTTATGAATAGTATGATATAATAATCATTTCACAGAGTGCCATGAAAATGTGGTGCTATAATTTAGTGGAATACAGCAATGTCCATATCTCCGAAGACAACACCCTTTGATATATACAATTTTAAAATTTTTACCTAGAATTTGTAATTCTGCAGACATTTGCACACTTCCGAAAAAAGCTGGACGGTGCGAGGAGACTGTGCCTAGGTGGTACTTTGACACCATTGAGAACAGATGCATGCCTTTCTACTACACTGGTTGTGAAGGAAATGCAAACAGATTTGAAGCGAGGACAGAGTGCGAGGCAACTTGCGCTACCAAACCAATTACAGGTACAGGACAAGTATTGAGAGCAACCCACAAAATGGGCTTTATTATATCAATGATTCCTATCAGTTAAAAAGAAGAAATTCATTGGACAATCATTTAACCTTACTCTGGTTGTATGAAATAAAGTCATTTAAATATATTAAATCATTTCAATGTATTTGTTCAGATCCCGAAGATAACATGTGTGCCTTGCCCGTTCAATCTGGAAACTGTGAAGAATACGTAAACAGATGGTGAGTGGTTATGGAAGTTAGTCATATATATGTTATTTTTAAACACACAAGAAATTGCCAATTGGATAGATGTACGAAATTGGATGGTTAATCAACCACTACTTGGATCTCTGGTTGATTGTCATTCTGTTAGATCTAATCATATTAAAAAGGCCCTAATCGAAGTACCAGACAAATGAACTGAACAATGAACATATAACATCGCTTGATTAGTTTAACCGGTTTAAATACTAGGGATAAAAGTCTTTGTATCTCTTCCTCAGAGTTAGAAGTCATATACCTTGATGTCTGACTGGTTAATTGGGACATTGTGTCAAACTTTAAACGCTCTCATGTGTATAAACGACGTTTTTATTATAAATTATTTCAATTGCAACACGATATGAATACTACCTTTAAGTAAACCGTTTTATGTATTATTTCAAAAATATTTTAGAAGCTGCATAAACCTGAATGATAAGTTGCTACCTATTTACATACAACTACGAACACAGCTGAATGTGAACACTACCAGCTGTTCCTGCTTGAACGGCGTTAAGTAAATTTTAAAGAAATTTATTTTTATTTCAGGTATGAAATAGTTATGTTTGAGAATAATAAACTCGAATTTTTTAATGCATTGACTGGCCCTTTAAAATTCACACTCCGAGTACTAGAGTGAGCCTTTAATATTTTCAATGAATGTGTCAGCATTCTTCATCCTTTTTCAACGGGAAATTTTTATATTTTATCTCCCCTAACAAAGTCTCTTTCCCTTCACCTAACCTAACCAATGATTTTTTCCTCAAAAGGTACTTCGACCTGTTCGCCAACGAGTGCAAGGCTTTCCTGTACACTGGTTGCAACGCTAACGCCAACAACTTTTACACTTATGAAGAGTGTACTTCATCTTGCGATACAACTCCCAGTGTCATTGAGGACTTTAAAACAGGTAACAATCACAAAGACAGTTATTGGCGAGAGTGAAACTGAAATAATTCATTACCAAATATTCTAATTTCAATTCTTATCAAAAACTGTAAAAATTTCAATTATTAGTAAGCAACTATTTTTAAATCATTCTTATTGAAATAAATTCAACCCATTCCATGAATATACAGTGTGAACCAAAAAAACAACGAAGCAAAAACTTTTAATTAATGTACAGGCAGGCCCCGCAAATTTAATTAACAAATTACGACTCAGTTTAATTAACACATCCCTGCAAATATTTCCACATGGCATACACATGGATGCCATGTGGTTGGATGGTTATAATATGGTAATACGTTTTTAAGATGTATCATCCACATTGAAACAACCTAAACACTAAAATAACGGATGTTAGCCATTAGTAAATTACCACATTAAAACCACATGTCAATGACCATTTCAATAACAGATGTTAACCATGTGTAATTTACCACATTAAAACCACATGTCAATGACCATTTCAATAACAGATGTTAACCATGAGTAAATTACCACATTACAACCACATGTCAATAACCATTTCAATAACAGATGTTAACCATGTGTAATTTACCACATTACAACCACATGTCAATGACCATTTCAATAACAGATGTTAAACATGTGTAATTTACCACATTAAAACCACATGTCAATTACCATTTCAATAACAGATTTTAACCATGTGTAATATACAAAATTAAAACCATATGTCAATGACCTTTACAATAACAGATGTTAACCATGTGTAATTTACCACATTACAACCACATGTCAATTACCATTTCAATCACAGATGTTAACCATGTGTTATATACCAAATCCGCTTGGAACAGAGCATCCAACACGGATGCTCAGAGTGCTTGAGACAATTACCGTAGACTCAAGCGTGCATGTAAATCTGTGATTCGTAGAGCTAAAAGGAGTTCCTGGCGGAACTTCTGCAGAAGCTACGAAAACATACACAATTCAAACAGAATCAGTAAGTTACTCAAAGGAGTAAGGAAGGTACAACTGAACGTTTTACAGAAAACTGACGGTACGTACATTTCTAGCTCCAGCGAGACCCTAGAGTTCATGATGTCCGTGCACTATCCCTATAGTGTAAGGATAGACCATGACTCACCCTTTACCCTGCCAAAATTGAGCTGGTGCGACCGGCAATTCGATCACTTCATTACGGAGAAGAGAATTGCTAAGTCTATCAGTTCTTTTGACAGTTATGAATCACCTGGTGGGGATATGGTCAGTCCTGTTATGCTCCAAAGGGCGGGTCATGCCTAGGGTGAGATTCTGGTTCGACTTTTCCGAGCTAGTCTCTGCCTGAGTCATGTTCCTGATACCTGGTGCAACGCGAGGGCTATCTTTATCCCGAAACCAGGGAAACCCTCGTATCTGAAGGCTAAGTTCTTTAGACCGATCACTCTGACCTCTTTCTTCCTGAAAGTTTTGGAGAGACTGGTCTACTGGCACCTGAGTGAGTGCATTGGCGAACTCAGCCCAAAAATGCACTTGAATCAGTTTGCTTTCAAACAGGGCCACTCGACTGATGCAGCCCTGCATGCCGTTGTTCAAAAGCTTGAAAAAGCAGTGTTTAACAAACAACTAGCCCTTGCACTGTTTTTGGATATTGAAGGTGCCTTTAGCAACGTCTCTTTGGCGGCTATAAGGTCCGCTTTATTCAATGCAGGAATAGAGATACACCTGGTCACTTGGATCATGGGGATGCTGAAGAGCCAAAGGGTCACAGCTACTCTTGGAGATTATAGCATCTCGGTTCGTTTGACTATGAGTACACCACAAGGAGGAGTTCTCTCACCACTCTTATTCAATCTGGTGATGAGTGAACTTCTCAGGAAACTGACTAATGTTTCCGGAGTTTATGCACAAGCTTACGCTGAGGATGTACTCCTGCTATGAACTAGAATAGACTCCTTCACTATTAGTGAACGAGTTCAGGAAGGTTTGATGACTGTTGAGGAATGGGCCAGAGAATCTGGACTATCCTTGTGCAGCAATAAAACTTTTGCTATTATGTTTACATGGAAACGCAAATGGAAGTATCGCCTCCTAAGACTTATGGGACAAGAAATTCGGCTTGTGGACAGAGTAACTTACATCGGAGTGACCCTGGACTCAAAGCTGAGCTGGATCCCCCATATAGTTGACAAGTCTGCTAAAGCCAATAGATGCCTCCTACTGTGTAGGCGAGCAGTTGGACAGACCTGGGGGCTTTCTCCGAAGGTCATGATGCGGATTTTCACCACCATGATTCGACCTATTATGAGCTACGCTGTTACGGTTTGGGTGGCGGGGCTGGAGACTCGGACATGCGACCTGAAGCTGTCCACGCCGCACTAGAGATGCTCCTCGGCCTGCCACCTCTGTTTTCCTTTATCAAAGGGACAGCGGTGTCAGGTGCTTACCGGTTGAAGCATGCGGGTTTGTGGAGGGTTGGTTACATCAAAGACACTTTGGCTCACCAGAGCCATGTGAATTGGTGTGACAGGAACTCTAGGGACCTACCTGTTCTAGCCTTTCCGGGAGACCTATGCAGCCCTCGGTTAAATCTACAAGTGAGATTTAAGACGAGTACTGTGGCCTCCGACCACACAGTGGAAGATTCGACTGTGGCCTGTTTTACAGATGGCTCTAAGCTTGAATCTGGCAGAACAGATGCAGGAGACCACTTCCCTGGTAGGAATGACACTGACCTAGTTAAATATCGAGGTTATCACTCCTCCGTTTTCCAGGCAGAGATATTGGCGATCACTCTGGCAGCAGAGAGACTGACCAGCATCATTTCCGGAGAACCTGATGTGGAGAGAGTTATCTTATACTCAAATAGCCAAGCGGCAATCAAAGCCGTGGTTAGTTTGAGGACCAGGAGCCAATGCCTTGAACTCTCTGGGGCAGCTGGCTGACGTCACTCTTCAGTGGGTTAAGGCTCACGTTGGTACCATTGGTAACGAAACCGCCGACTTCCTAGCTAAGGAAGCAGCTAAGACCTCATGTGAAGGACCCGAACCCTTTCTGCCAGTGCCATATAGTGCATGTAAACTTTCAGTTTACCGGTGGATTGCTCACAAATTACACATGGTTAACATCTGTTATTGAAATGGTAATTGACATGTGGTTGTAATGTGGTAAATTACACATGGTTAACATCTGTTATTGAAATGGCAATTGACATGTGGTTTCAATGTGGTAAATTACACTTGGTTAACATCTGCTATTGAAATGGTCATTGACATGTGGTTTTAATGTGGTAAATTACACATGGTTAACATCTGCTATTGAAATGGTAATTGACATGTGGTTTTAATGTGGTAATTTACTCATGGTTAACATCTGTTATTTTAGTGTTTAGGTTGTTTCAATGTGGATGATACATCTTAAAAACGTATTGCCATATTATAACCATCCAACCACATGGCAACCATGTGTATGCCATGTGGAAATATTTGCAGGGATGTACTGTGGTGACCGGTTCATTCGCAGCACGACACATTCGCCGAACGACACTTTCGCCGAAAAATCTGATTATTTAAAAATGTAAACATATTTATCTCATATGTCCAGATGAAATTAGATAAAGATGAACTTACATATAACTTTTCCTTTTATAAAATATTGACAATATGGAGGAATGTATTTGAGTACAAAAAGGAAGTTAATATAACAGATTTATTTCTAGGTTTTATAGATATTCAATCTCGAAAATTGATGATTTAGATATTTAATCAATTTATTCTAACATGAATTTTTCATTTTTTTAAAAGGATTTGCTGAACAAAATTTATTTCGACTTCCTTTTTGTAATCGAATGCATTTTTCCATATTGTCAATATTTTATAAAAGGAATAGTTATATGCATATTCTTAAAACCTAGTAATAAATCTGTTTTAACTGTACCTTCAATAAGTGTTGAAATATAACGAATTCAAAGTTGGGTAGACTTTTTGTGGGTCACCCTGTACAATGAAAGCTTCACGAGCGACTCACAGTAGCAGACTGATTCTACAATGTATATAGAGGGATTAAAGTAGAGTGAGACCAACACAAAAGAAAATTCCTTTTATTTTGTAACTGATAATTGTACATAGAAAATAAGATCAACATATAGTTAATAAACTGACACAAATAATGCACCAATAACATTATATGAGTTAATTAGAATAACGTAAATTCCATTAAGTTTAACCAATAATTATGTAGGATATTGTAAAATAATTTATACACTTATATGTAAGTTCATCTGGACATATGAGATAAATTTGTTTACCTTTATAAATAATCAGATTTTTGGGCGAATGTGTTTTCGGCGAATTGACCTAGACCCGAGTACTGTATAGCCTATTAATTAACTCTTTACGACCGGAATTAGATTTTAAAAGGCTACAATTTTAAAAACTACTTTTAATTAGCTTCTAAATTTCACGATTGGTTTCAACATGGGAGGTAATAGTCACATTTGTCACGGTTTTCGGTAAATTCATTGCCGGTAAATTCATCGCATGGTAAATTCATTGCCGGTAAATTCAACGCATGGTAAATTCATCGCATGGTAAATTCATCGTTGTAAATTCACCGCTGGTAAATTCATCGCCGGTAAATTCATCGCATGGTAAATTCATTGCCGGTAAATTCATCGCACGGTAAATTCATCGCATGGTAAATTCATCGTTGTAAATTCACCGCTGGTAAATTCATCACACGGTAAATTCATCGCCGGTAAATTCATCGCCGTAAATTCATCGCATGGTAAATTCATCGCATAATAAATTCATCGCATGGTAAATTCATCGCAAGGTAAATTCATCGTGTGGTAAATTCAGCGTATGGTAAATTAATCGTATGGTAAATTCATCGCATGGTAAATTCATCGCATAGTAAATTCATCGCATAGTAAATTCATCGCATGATAAATTCATCGCATGGTAAATTCATCGCATGATAAATTCATCGCATGCTAAATTCATCGTATGGTAAATTAATCGTGTGGTAAATTCATCGTGTGGTAAATTAATCGCATGGTAAATTCATCGCATGGTAAATTCATTGCATAGTAAATTCATCGCATAGTAAATTCATCGCATGATAAATTCATCGCATGATAAATTCATCGCATGGTAAATTCATCGCATAGTAAATTCATCGCATGATAAATTCATCGCATGGTAAATTCATCGCATAGTAAATTCATCGTGTGGTAAATTCATCGCATGGTAATTTCATCACAGAATAAATTCATCGCATGGTAAATTCATCGCAAGCTAAATTCATCGCATAGTAAATTCATCGCATAGTAAATTCATCGCATAGTGAATTCATCGTGTGGTAAATTCATCGCATGGTAAATTAATTGCATGGTAAATTCATCGCATGGTAAATTCATTGCATGGTAAATTCATCGCATGGTAAATTCATCGCATGGTAAATTCATCGCATGGTAAATTAATTGCATAGTAAATTAATTGCATGGTAAATTCATCGCATGGTAAATTAATTGCATGGTAAATTCATCGCATGGTAAATTCATCGTGTGGTAAATTCATTACATGGTAAATTCATCGCATGGTAAATTCATCGCATGGTAAATTCATCGCATGGTAAATTCATCGCATGGTAAATTCATTGCATGGTAAATTCATTGCATGGTAAATTAATTGCATGGTAAATTCATCGCATGGTAAATTCATTGCATGGTAAATTCATCGCATGGTAAATTCATCGCATGGTAAATTCATTGCATGGTAAATTCATTGCATGGTAAATTCATCGCACGGCAATTTCATCGCATAGTAAATCATCGGTATATATAACAAAAAAGGTAGATAATACAAATAATAGAAAGTTAAATAATATGTTTATAAAAAGATGTTTTTATAAAAAAAGACATTATAACGTTAGGTACAAATAATATATGGATATGTTGCAATAGCAAACCGTTAATATTAAATTACATATTAAAAGGTAAATTCTACCGTTACAACTGCACAAAAAATTTATCTAAATTACTTTTTAAAAGGTAAATTGTAAGCAATACCTCTTAAATAGTCAGAAAACCTGGTTCATATTTACTGAGGCAATTATGCTTTGCTTTTCATATTTTCAACGAGGTGTACCATTTACAGTTATGTTGTTGTTTAAACTATGAGTAGCTAAACAAATACGTAATTTGAAAAATAATATAAATTTAAATTAAAGAAAGAGTTACATAATGATAAAATAATGAATTAATGCAGTTTCCCCTTCTGTGTTCGAAACGTCCGTGTTATCGAACTTTCTATATTTTCGGACTCATAATAAAACCATATATAATAAAAGTATTTACCTCTATTCTATTTAATTATTCTGTTTTAAACGTTTCCACAATTTCATTATCTCAACTGTGCACGAATCTCACTCAAGCATAATACACCGGCGAAACATAAATCACGCAGCGAGTTGTCCTGGCGGCTAGTTGTCCTCACAGCGAATTGTCTGCGGCTAACTGTCCTAGAACTCACATATAAGGGTGAGTGAAATATAAACGAAACCCAACAATGAATTAATATATCTCAAAACTTCTAACATGTTTATTTTTTAATCCCATTTTGTTAGTCTACTTCTTTTACATAAATAGTGAAAAATTCAAAAGAATACACTAATCGATATTAGTGGAATAGTGATTATATAGTAAGCTGTGTCAAAAAGTATGTTTACGAACAAACACAAAATTACGAAAATAAAATTATAGAAACGATAATCCTATATAACGGTGTACGGACAACTGCCATGCGGATAACTGCCATGCGGACAACTGCCATAGTGGACAACTGCCATGCGACAAACAGCCATGCAATATATTATAATTTTATATTGGGTGAATTGTAATGCACTTGTAAACTTAACCTTTCTTGGAATTAATTTGATGTGAAGAATATTATTATCTTAACCTAAAAATTAAGTATAATATTAATCGTATAGTCCGAAATTATGCATAAAGAAGTATAAAAATTAATATTGACGGTAGATTCAGAATTTAAAGTTGAAGCATACTAAATTCATTTCTTTTTTAAATCATATTTAACTCATTTAGCTCCTTAAACAATCAAATGGTTGACAAGAAGTGGAAAATCTATAGATGCAAAACTTTCTTTTCAAACATTTCAAAGTACAATGAATAGTACAAACACAAGCTTTACAGGTTAAAATTTCCAGTGAGTGTGAATTTGCATTTTACTATTTAAGAATATTTATTGGGTTAATTAATAGTTTTTATTTGTAAAAACAAACATTTCTGCTAGATTCAGGATTTGAAACTGAAGTAGTATATATCTTATTTCTATGTTAAAAAAATTCTTACAAAGACAACTTTACTCAGTAAATTTGAATTTGTTTTTCTATAGTTTCTTTGTTTATAGCTCCCACCGATCAGAAACATGTCTTATAAATATTTGAAAAGTGTCAAAATATGAGAATAATTATTACTGAACGATGATTTATTAAATTTGTCAATATATACTAATAAAAAAAAATCAACAGTAAGATGCAAAACCACACTCACTGAAAATTTTAACCTGTAAAGCTTATGTTTGTACTATTCTTTGTTTTGTATCTATAAATTTCAATCTTTTTGTCAATCATTTGATTATTTAAGGCGTAAAATGTGAAATAAAATGATTGTAACAAAGAAAAAAATCTAGTATTACTTCAATATTAATTTCAATGTTTCTTCATTCACAATTTCTTACTATACAATTAACATTTTTATACTAAAATTTTAGGTCAAAATAATAATATACTTCAAGTCAATTTAATTCCAAGAAATGTTAGGTTTACAAAGTGCTTTACAATTCACCCAAAGTAAAATTATAATATATTGCATGGCAGTTTGTCGCATGGCAGTTGTCCACCAAGGCAGTTGTCCACCAAGGCAGTTGTCCGCATGGCAGTTATCCCCATGGCAGTTCTCCGAATGGCAGTTGTCCTAGAGCCCTATATAACAAATCATTAACAAACTATTATAAAATAAATATAATAAGTGGGAAGCTGTATAAATAAAACCGGGGCCTGCATGTATATTGTGGGAAAAAAATATTCAGTTTTATTATTTTACTGTTGCCGGCGTATTATGTTTGTGTGAGATCCGTGCACATTTGATATATTAGCATATGAGAGGCGGAGAGTTGATTGTGGGCGTGGCGTTATTGCTGCAGTTAGTGCAGTTTCAAGACTCCAAGAGTGCTAAAATAGTATGAAATTTTTTGTTTCAATTATAATGAATATATTTTTTAATTAAATCATTTTATTAAATTAGAATAGTCTTCACTCTATCTAGTTTTCTGTAATTTTCCAAATCAATTTTTTTCAGCACAGACTACCAAACAGCAAATAATAAATATTTCTTATTTATTAGAGATTTATCTTAAATATAATATAGTAATTATTACTCCTTGTAGTATTTACACTATAATAACTTGCAGGTGAAAAACGAGTATTTTGTCTAGTACGAGGTTTTTTCCAGTACAGTTTCAAAAATATCTTGGCCAAATACGAGGTTTAATTGTCTGCAAGGACTCTAGGTTGGTTTGATGTATACGGTATACCATGGACAACTCTAGGCACGGACTTATTTGTTGCCTATATATCCAGCGACATAGTAAGAGATATCACGAGAGCTTTCATATATGTAGTTTAAAGCAGCCATCATCTTTGATTGAAGAATCTACGTTTCTTATCAGGGTTTGCCGCGCTTCGGAGTAGTCTTTATCTTTAAGATATTCTCTGAGTTTGAGACATCTTTCGCAGAGACCAAGAAGCGTCCTCTGGACATTTCTCGATATTGGCCATAGCGCTTCTCGAGATGATCAGTCTGGAACCTGTTGGTTAGAACAAATTTATATCCCTCAGTAAATAAATCTTCGATTAAAGCAGCTTGGCATCGGGGCGTACGAATCATTGCTTTGGTGGTTTGAGCAGATAGAGTGAGTTTTTCTACAATAGGATTTGCCTCTTCTTTCCGCTCCTCAAACCAATCTGCTAGCTTCCTGTATGTTCGGGGGTCCCTGAGGGGGTGTTTTTCTTTTGCCGACCAGGTATTTCTTTATTTCCAATATTCATATTCAATATTTTCAGCAGTTAAGTTCTTTCTTTCGCATGGTAGCGTGGTTATTAATATGTGCCGAGCGGGCATTTATTTACTTGGGTTACGATTCTTTTTAGAAAGAATAATCAATTTGTCTAATTTACTGTTTACGTTACTTGTCAATAATAATCATTAATTCCATCACTTCATTAAATAACATCAAATCAAATATCGTACCAAAATAACAAGGTTAAATAAAACACACACATAGTTTAAATTAGGTGTACTCTAATTAAGTCGTAGATCAGACAAAAGGTTCGAGAAATAGTAAATCCTACATAAATATCGTACATTTAATTCAATAAATCAAATATCTACATATGGAGGAATTTTACTTACAACATGGGTCAAGCTTTGGAGGTTGAGAGTATTCCTTTCACAAATAAACACTGACACAATAACTGAGGATATACGGATGGGGTTACTGAGTTTCTAATGGAGTGGGTGCGGCTGGAAACTCTTCGAAACCACTGTACTTTGGGGTTGCTAACGGCTGCAGTCCTCCACTGGAACTTTGCTAATCGACGTGGACGACAACTCGTGCTAATCACGGTACTATGATGGTGACTCTGGCTTCAGACCCCTACTGCTTATTGAATGTCTGCTCTGCAACATGAGAAGTTGTTCTGCAACGTCAGAAATTATTCTACAATAGACTTCAGTTGCTGGTTCCCTCATCCTGTCTCGTTTGGCTTTGACTCTGCCGTAAATAATACAACCTGTGCTTCCAGGATCCATTGAATTGCAAGATTCAGCCACTTGCTATTTGCTAAGGATCTTATCTCCACCACTATGACGGGCGGAGATCTTCATCGATTAAGTCTTGCGATGGTTACCTAAGGCTGGGGTGAGAGAAGACTTCACCCGTCGGGGTCTTATCCAGACCGGTAAACTACTTAAGAATCTCTCGTGAGCAGATAGTGACTACCGACAGAGTAGAGAGAGGTCGAGTAAGTGTCGAGTAAACCGCCCTTCATAATCTCAATCCACCCCTTATATACTCCCAATGTTCATCTAAAACTCCACCCAAATCCAAACTTAAGATGCTGCTGATCTCACTTCTCCAATTCCTATTGGTTCTCAACCCTCCTGTAGGCTGTCTCTAATTCAGCCTTCAACTAATAGGAACTGACCAATTTAAAAATTACTCCTCCTATATTTCCGACTTAAACTAATTACTCTCTCACAGTAAAGAAACATCAAACTTGAAAACTGTTAGGATACATGAAACCTCAAGAGCTCGTTATTTCTATAAAGTAAACCACAGAAACCTCTAGTCTAGAGAAAACAGTATGTGGTTAATTACCCTCACCAAATGCATTACATGTAACAGTGTTTGAAAGTTTTACTAACTCTCTTGAAGCAATAAATATTATTGTCAAACAACCATTCTAAAACCACAAACATTTGAGCAGAAGGGAAATATCCAATGACACTGTTTTATTTCAAAGTCACAAAATATTTAACTTCAAATAACAAACCGGTCTGAAGATTTTATAACTACAAGCATACATTCCTTAGGAATTCTGGCTTCCCATCTCCAATAACTGCGGCGTTTCCAATCTTGTTGTTATAATTGAACCAAAATCTAGCATTTGAAATGGTCCACCATGTTGAGATCAGATGGAGGAAGTCAGCAGAGTCTGTGCATTGGGACAATATTTCAGAATAGCTTCTCTTGTGGATGGGTCGAAGATAGCCATCGCTACTGGCACACTTTGTTTACAATTCTCTGGATGTAGAACCGTTGTTGAGAGTTTGGGAGCAGCACGAAGGTTTGCCTTTTTTTCCCTATCTTTCTCATGGACTTTGTGTAACAAACTCCAAGATATTCCCCCTCCTGCAATTTTCAATTTCTGTTCTATGCCGTCGCAGATGAAAGGCGGGAGCAGAAGTTGCTTACGCGTCAGCAAATTATTCCTAAGGTTTTTGACGAAGTAAACGCTGTCGTAAAACAGATATATAGGTTGATCGTTGATCCACACCCTCAAAGAATCATTGTCTCGTCCATAGTCTGCTGTCAAATTGTTGAAAGCAGCGACACTGCTCGAGTGGTTGTCAAAAACCACCGCTCTTACTCTGAAGCCGATATCATTGAGATTTTTTATTCATTTTTATATTTCACCCTTCAACAGATCGCCACTGATTCTTGATTCTGGCACAGAATGAATGACATAAGGTACATTTTCCTTCAATCCGACGATCATGAAGCAAACAATTCCTTTATGCATGGTTCCGGTTTCATCCACTCCGTAGCTTTGCCCATCAACATATTCCTCGCATTTCTGCAGATACATTTCATCAAATAGGAAGACTACATCTTCTGAAATGTTTCCATTTTCCAGCAGAGTTTTAGCCACTTTCTCTGGATCAATAGAGCCTGCCAAATGTAAATGAAATGTTATTAAAAGGGTGATATTTTCGTAACCAATTAGAGTATCTTAAAAAAAATAAAGATAAGATTAATTCATAATTGGTTACGATTAATGATTATTATTGACAAGTAACGTAAACAGTAAATTAGACAAATTGATTATTCTTTCTAAGAAGAATCGTAACCCAAGTAAATAAATGCCCGCTCGGCACTAATTAATAACCACGCTACCATGTGAAAGAAAGAACTTAACTGCTGAAAATATTGAATATGAATATTGGAAATAAAGAAATACCTGGTCGGCAAAAGAAAAACACCCCCTCAGGGACCCCCGAACATACAGGAAGCTAGCAGATTGGTTTGAGGAGCGGAAAGAAGAGGCAAATCCTATTGTAGAAAAACTCACTCTATCTGATCAAACCACCAAAGCAATGATTCGTACGCCCCGATGCCAAGCTGCTTTAATCGAAGATTTATTTACTGAGGGATATAAATTTGTTCTAACCAACAGGTTCCAGACTGATCATCTCGAGAAGCGCTATGGCCAATATCGACAAATGTCCAGAGGACGCTTCTTGGTCTCTGCGAAAGATGTCTCAAACTCAGAGAATACGTATATTCGTATACAGGGGTACCATGGGGGTTAGAGGAGACCCATGTAGGTAAGGATACTTCTTTCTTAGCTGAGGTTGCTAAGCCAACTAACGAAATAGGTTAATCTGTCTACCTTCTTATAGCCTAAACCTTTTAAAGGTCCCCTCCAAGCAAATATTTTTATTTTATTTTATTAATCAACGAGGCTAATGTTTCTTATCATTTTGCTGCAAACTGCATCGAATTTGGTAACATATTTTTAATTTTATATGCTTTTAAAGAATTTTATAATTGAAACTCTACAAAACCTATTTTACTTCCGACTTACTAATTTTAGAAATTTTCAGCCTGAAGAAAAAGAATGTACACCATTTGTTTTGATTGTCAACTAGGTATTTGGTTTAATAAATCTATTTATTATTCGTTTAAAGGTTTAAATTTGGATAAACATATTATAGAAACGTTTATATACTATTAAAAACAATTAATATCTTAAAAGAAGTCCAAAAACGTATTGTTTGTTTAAAAATCTAAATTTGAAATCAAAACAAAGAGTGTACAATCTTCTTTCTCAGCATCAGGTTGGTGATTCGCTCAATTGCTGTTCACATAGTATTAAAAAACTTTAATAGCAAATATTGAAATATATACTGAACCGAATTGTATGCGGTTTGCAGAATAATGATCGTAAACCTTAGTTCTATACTATTATGTAATAAAATCATTTTTTCCCGGAGCCTGGAGAGGACCTTTATGCCTTAGTTAGGAAACAGTTGCCTAACTAAGAAATGTTAAGATCTACTGTTCTCTATGTGATCTCTAATAGTAGTAGGTTTGCACTAATGGTTTTCTATTAAAAAGGTAAAGCTTATTATCTCAAGTAGATTTAGGTTAGCTCCTTAAGTAGGTCGGCTGGTACGGAAAAACATTAAGTATTAATAGGATTTTATTAAATAATGATATTTTTTCCACGTGAACTTAATATTATCGATGCCATTATGAAAGCTGGTTAAGACAATAGCTGTAATAGAGAAAACTTCAGTAACCAACTGATTACAATGAATGAATCTTCATCTTACTTTTTCAAGTCACATAATACCATCCATAATATCTTTTAAATTGTAACGGTTATATAGTTTGTTTCTAAAATTTTGAAAATGTTGAATTATTGTTTGTTAGATTAACCTTATTTTTTTCAATTATGGTGATAAGTGAATTTTACAAGAATGTTAGAATATATGTATATGTATGATGTTCATAATTATCTTAAGTGAATTCAACAATCATTTTATTTTAATTTCCACGGCTATTTAATATTAGTTAAATAAAACTTGTCACAGTACTTACAATATGATAAAGTTAGATTAAAACTATTAATATTTATGTAAATTGCATCTCACATTTTAAACTTTTAATTTACAATTTAACTATTTAAACCTAGAAATATATAGTTCACGGGGAAAACTCCGCCGGGCAAAAATCCGTCTAGCAAAATTCCACACTGGCAAAATTCCGCCGGGCAAAATTCCCCCGGGCAAAATTCCCCCGGGCAAAAGTCCTAGAACCATTTGAACAACTGGCCTTTCCCTTTCAATGCCGGAAATGTGTCACATCTTTGGTTGAGAGCGTACTTGTATAACATCGAAAACGACAGTTACATTTGTGAAAGTTATAAGCAGATAGTTTGTAAATTGCGAACTATTTCTTAATGCAAAGGAGATACCCTTCTGCCACGAGATTCGATGTATCAATGAGCCTCCATCTAAAACATAGGCACAATTTGAAGGTATTTAAGGTTGTAGGGTCGGGAGGGGCAAATACTCGCGCAGTTGCACACGGGGCGAATCTTGCGCACATGTTATAAGGGCTATGAACGTGCTAGGCTAACAACAAAAATAGTTGTAGACGGGCTTAAATATTTAGTTACAATGTATGAAATTAAAACATCTTACAGGCATTTCTTCATAGATAAAAAACTCACATTCAAGACCATATGAAAAGTACCTTGTCGAAAATTCATTTAACCGAATTGCCCTAAAAAAATAGATTTTATCACAAATAATGACCTGAAATTTTCAGTGCATGTTGATCATTGACTTAATTAGTATCAATTAAAATTACAAGGTTTTAGAGTTTCTAATTTCTTAGTTAACGGAGTGGTTTCGTGCGCAACTATTCGCCCCACCATATTTTGCATGCATGACGGGGCGAATATTGCGCACTATAGAATTTTATTTTTAAGCCAATAAACGGTTATTACTGCTTAATATTACGCTATAAATGTGTATTCATTCACCTTTAACTAAAAACATACACATTCCACATACATTTCAGATAATAGGTCGAAATATGAAATTGTAAATCAGTGTCACTATAAAGTCTGCAGTCTTTTTGTGAAATTCATAAATAAACATATCAAACGTCACTATGTATGTTTTTGATTTTGCTAATTATGTATAGTTATATAATCTTCTTATTCGGTTCTTTTGATAAAATATAAAGTAATAGGTCTCAAATGAGCAAACGAGTCCATCGTACAGGGAAAACCAACTCTGATATCATTATGCTACGAAAAGTTGCAAATCTACCTTTTACCATGTTATGAAAAGTAGATTTTCAACTTGTCTCTTCTGAAGAAGTGGGAATACTTGTTCGAATAAAGAAAATGGCTAAGACTATTTGTGAAATGTTGGAGACTCGAAGAAATACAGATCAATTCAAAATAGTTCTAGGAATTTTGCACGGAGGAATTTTGCCCGGCGGAATTTTGCCAGTGTGGAATTTTGCCAGGCGGATTTTTGCCCGGCGGAATTTTCCCCGTGGTTTATATATTTCTAGGTTTAAATTGGTAAATGGTAAGTTAAAAGTTTAAAAAGTGAGATGCAATTTACATAAATATAAATTGTTTTAATTTAATTTTATCATATTGTACTATGACAAGTTTTATTCAACTAATATTAAATAGCCACGGAAATTTAAATAAAATGAATTTTGAATTTACTTAAGATAATTACTGAACACATATATTCTAACATTTTTGTAGAATTCACTTATAACCATAATTGAAAAAAGTAAGGTTAACCTAACAAACAACATTTTCAATAATTTAAGAAACAAACTATATAATCGTTACAATTTAATATTTATTATGAATGGTATTATGCGACATGAAAAAGTAAGATGAAGATTTATTCATTGTAATCAGTTGATTCCTGAAGTTTTCTCCATTACAGCTATTGTCTTATCCCTTTCACAATGGTGTAGAAATAAAGCAAACCATATCGTATTATTTTAAACTAAACTACTGTCAAAATATATATAACAGTCCAATTTATAAGATGTTCTGTAATTATTCTAAGTAAAATAATATTCATTTTATCTTCAATTTCGTGGCTATTTTAAATTGGTTAAATAAAACTTGTTGTAGTACAATATTTTAAAGTTACATTAAAACGTTTTATGTTTATGTAAGTTGAATCTCACATTTTAAACCTTTAATTTACAATCTACCAATTTAAAGCTATAAATATATAATCCACGGGCAAAATTCCGCCGGGCAAAATTCCACCGGGCAAAATTCAAAATATGGCTAAAGACATGACTATGATCCACACTTCAATGAGAACCATCATCATGAAGGATCTCCAGTTGCCTCCCTATAAAATGAGAGAACAATAAATCCTCACACCTTTTAAAAAGCAAAAGTGGAGACTTAATAGAGCAAAGGTCCTTCTCAGAGAGCTGAAAGCGGACACGACAAAGCATAAGATGGCTTTCTCTAACGAGAAACTCTTCAAAATTGAAGCCAACCAAATTCAATCTATATTCATGTTCAGAAGATATCCAAGATTTTCGCTCTCTCGAAAACTTGGAAGTCTCCTCTGATTTTCGTGGAACACGAGGTAAAATAAATCCTCTTTAACAATAGTGTGGTTCCAGCTATTGGATTGATGAATTGATGAAAAAAAAACATCAAAAATCAATCATTTATCCTTCAACAAGTTGGTGAACTTTTTTACTACTCAAACAAGACACATGAGTGTTGCTCACGTCAATTGCCAAGATCCTGTAGCAAAGAAATATGGCCTCCTCGACACCAGATTTCAATCCAAAAGATTTCTGAATGAAGGCGAAAGCCTGTTCTATTGCTCATTCAACAGCCAAGTGGCCAAATAAGCCGTTGTTTGTTTGAGGACAAAGAGCCACTTGTAAAATCAGAGTGTGGACGCTATGTGGTCACTGGGGCACCTGACTGATGTCACCCTTCTGTGCATAACTATTAAGGCTCACGTTGGCACCATTGACAACGAAATTGCTTATTTTTTATCGCAGGACCTAAACCGGTGGTCTGTGAAAAAACACCAGAGGAAGATGGGTCAACCTACCTTCTTGTAGACAGACCAAAGAGCTCTTCCTCTTTGAAAGAAAATGTTAAAGGCTATTGTTAATAACTCGAAGGAAACTTCGTCTTATCCTACAAATTCTAACAAGGCATGGGAACATTTGGTTCTAAAACAGAATTACTGGAAAGTGAAACAGTAATACTGGCCGATGATCTGGTCTTCGCCGAGAAACAAGACCTCATATTGTTGCCGAATGTTCTACCTATTACAGGACTAGGGACACAAATCTGGAAGAAAACTTTATTAATCTTCATAGTATCATTATGACACTCAAATTATCATATATTTTTACATGTGTTGAAAGAATTGGAAGACTGGAAAATTTCAACGAGTAGCCTCTAGAACTGTTCAATGGGGATTCAGTACATATGGGTCCTCTTGTGGCCTGGGTATCTGTGAATATTCCACGTACGGTCGTACCCTAGTAGATGTACGGAAAACCCATTTGCTTCTATATTCTTTTAATCGTAATTTCAGAGACTTGAAATAAAAATATCCAACTGCAACAGTATTTTGAACAACGTTTTAGATATGGATGTTATCATACATATATGCTATTTTTGACTCCAAAAACTGTTTATTGGCTTCGCAGTTTGCGGAAGTTTATATTTTAGGCGGCATTTAATTGTTGTCATCTTGTTACTTAAGTATTCAAAACGTCTTCGATAAAAATTACTTGGAATTTAGAGGGACGATCAATGACCAAAAAAGTTTTCAACCAATATGCCTGAAATTTGACGGGACGATTGTTCAATATTCAGGAACGATTTGGTAAGTTTTTGGAAACAATCGGGTCAAAGGTTAAGGTGATATATAACTCAAAATGTATATTCAATCAAATTAACTGAAATTTAGTGGAATGGTTGGTAATTATCCTGGCAGGAACCAGTTAATTAGATTTTGGGAGCGATCAGGTCAAAGGTCAAGGTCATTTATAACTCAAAAGTATTCAACCAAATTGCCTGAAATTGGGTGGGGCGATGTTCATTACCCTGGTACAAGTTTATTAAATTTTGGAAGAGAACAGGTTAAAGGTCAAGGTCATTTATAAGCGGTGGTGAAAGTATGCGCTCTATGAGTGCCCGTCGGTTCTAGGCAAATTCCCCCGCGGAAAATTCCACCACGGAAAGTTCCACCAGGTAAGTTCCACCACGGAATATTCCACCGCCGGAAAATTCCACCACGGAAGATTCCACCGCATAATATTGGATTTCATTTACAGAAGGAATAACATTTAATATTAACTGATTAAAAAGAAATATGTTTCTTTTTGTGATAACCGAACAACATTTTATTAGTTAGAAATATAAGAAATTATAAGAATATATTATGTTAAGTCAAGAACTACGAGATAAGCTAAGGTGAACATACCAAATAATGGTGACCGGTCAATTCGCCGAAAACACATTCGCCGCACGACACATTCGTCGAAATTGTTTTGATTATTTAAAAAGGTAAACAACCATATCTCATAAGTCAATATAAAATTACATATAAATGAACTTAAATATAAGTGTATGAATTACTTTACAATATTCTACATAATTATTGGTTAAACTTTTTGGAATTTACGTTCACTTAATTAATTAACTCATATAATGTTAATGCTGCATTACTTGTGACAGTTTATAAATTCTATGTTAATCCTATTTTCTGTGTACAATTATCAGTTAAAAAAGAAAAAGATTTTTTGTTTTGTTTTAGTCCTTCTATATACATTGTAGAATCAGTCTGCTACTGTGAGTCACTCGTGAAGCTTTCAATATACAGGGTGACCCACAAAAAGTCTACCAACTCTAAATTCGTATATTTTAACAACTATTGAAGGTACAGTTAAAGCAGATTTATTTCTAGGTGTTAGAGTATTCATATAACTATTCCTTTTCTAAAATATTGACAATATGGAGAAATGTATTTGAGTACAAAAAGGAAGTCAAAATCAATTTTGTTCAGCAACTCCTTTACAGAAAGTTTTTGTTAGAATAAATTAATAAAATATTTATTATTTAATAAATGATACTAAATTTATTTAGAAACTTTTATAATGAGACTAAGAACAAGCATTTATATGGCATTAAAACCAGACAATTAATTACCGTTTAATTTATAGGTAATAAAAAATTTGATCAATTTTAAATAATCATTCAACACAGGATGTTCAATAAAATTATATTTTTGTAGCAAACCTTAGTCTGCTAAAAAAAATCATATTTTCGGCGAATGTGTCGTGCGGCGAATGTGTTTTCGGCGAATGTGTTTTCGGCGAATTTGTTTTCGGCGAATGTGTTTTTTTGGCGAATTGACCAAGAACCCCAAATAATAGACAGATCATACGATCTTTTAAATATGAATCACTTAAATTTTTAATAAAATTTAAATCGTGGAAATTGAACAATAAAGTTCCACTGCCCCATGCAGTGACCAACAATTTAGATTCCGTTTGATTCTCCTTTAAACATATATATATGTTGAAACTGAAATTAAGGATAATATTTTGTTTGTAACATAAATTTTATTTTATGTATATTATCTATCACCCAAGTTTTTAAATGTACCAAAATATATTTCAATTTTAATCAGCGACGATAAAAAGTGGAATTAAAGAATTTGACACGTTCTGAAAAAAAATGTTTAAAGGTCCTCTCCAGGCTCCGGGAAAAAAATGAGTTTATTACATAATATTATAGAACTAAGGTCTACGATCATTATTCCGCAAACCGCATACAATTCGGTTCAGCATATATTTTATTATTTACTTTTAAAGTTTTTTAATACTCTGTGAGCAACAATCGACCGAATCTCCAACCTGACGCTGAGAAAGAAGATTGTACACTCTTTGTTTTGATTTCAAATTTAGATTTTTAAACAAACAATGCGTTTTTGGCCTTCTTTTAAGATATTAATTGTTTCTAAAAGTATATAAACGTT
This sequence comes from Caprella mutica, assembly GCA_947561585.1. NCBI lineage: Eukaryota > Metazoa > Arthropoda > Malacostraca > Amphipoda > Caprellidae > Caprella > Caprella mutica. Next base: position 21,143 of record CANNZV010004877.1, read on the forward strand.
TCTATAATAAGTTTATCTGAATTTGAACCTTTAAACGAATAATAAATAGAATTATTAAACCTAATACCTAGTTGACAATCAAAACAAATGGTGTACATTCTTCTTCTTCAGACTGAAAATTAGAAAGTCGGAAGTAAAGTAGGTTTTGTAGAGTTTGAATTATAAAAAACTTTAAAAGCATATAAAATTAAAAATATGCTATCAAATTTTATAGGGTTTGCAGTAAAATGATGAGAAACATTAGCCTCGTTGATTTAAGCAATAAAAAATTTTGCTTGGAGGGGACCTTTAATTAGTATCGATATATTTTAATAAAAAAAAATTACAAAGCTGGGACTTTCTGTAGCTGTTTAATAATCTCTTTTGAAACTATTACGAAATAAAGTTTAAATATGATGTGTTTCAACTAAATTTTGAAAATAGAGTTAAGTAGGTAAATTGCGGTACATTAACAAGCTTCGACCTGAAACCACAGACATACCAATAAAAATCATAACTTCAAAACTCACATAAGATATATAAATCATAACACGTACAGAGTTTCTTTTGATATGTAACATCTTAATATATATGCGGTTCAGCAGGTCTCTGATTTAAATTGACTCTAAAGAAATAGACATTAAAAACATGCTTGTCATATTGCTGCTTAATATTAACCTTTTCAATAATGAAACATAATAAAATTTATTTTTGTATCAAATATTAAAATCTGAACTTTAGTGTTTCTGTTGATAGATTCAAAAAGCTAAATTTATCAGTGCTGACACAGGTTGGTGATCCAATACCAGCGTCATAGTCTGTCACTTTTAAAATATTTAATGCCCATATAATGGATCATTAAATGTTTTTTATATTTATAATTATCAATTGCCTAGACTTAGAAATACATTTTAAAATGAACTGTTTATATATACTGTTTATTTGTATATTTTTTTCAAAATGGTGGAATCTTCCGCGGTGGAATTTTCCACATCTTGCATTTAACGCCGGTGGAATCTTCCGCGGTGGAATCTTCCTGGTAGAATTTTCCGCGGGGGAACTTTCCGCAGTGGAATTTACCGTCCACGGTAACATCATGACGTCACACATCATGACGTCACACCTACGGTCCTACAACCTTCACGTAAACTGGTCGAAAAAGGTTTGTCTCAAGTTTTTAATTTTACTGTTTATGATTTTATACACATTGGAATATTTTTTAGTATGTATCTATACACTCAATAGTGCTATTTTTAACTATGGAAAGGAATTAATGGGTGCGCAGATATTCGCCCCTCTCCCGCGCAAGAATCAAGGACAATTTCACTCGGATTATATAAATGCTTATTTTTTTCCTTTGGATGGTGTATAGAAGGCCTTAGTGTGTTTCTTCATGTCAAATATTAATCGTCTATCTACAAAAACTAAGTTGTAACACAAAAAAGTTTTTTAGGGCGCAAGATTCACCCCTCCCGACCCTACATCATTAGGATGTAGGGAGATTAATTCTGAGTTGAGATTTATTCATCTCTATCCACCAACGAAGAAAGATTAGTAGATAATTCATGAGAGAAAATCTGCTTCATTGGAACATCACAGCCAATCCCTTGAACTAAGGTAATAATCTTTTGGAATAAAATATGTGGGTCAACATTGACTATGAAATAGTCAATGTCACAGTAGCCATGTCACTATTTGGAAACAGGTTGCTAATAATGTACAACCTGAAATACCTTCAAATTGTGCCTATGTTTTAGATGGAGGCTCATTGATACATCGAATCTCGTGGCAGAAGGGTATCTCCTTTGCATTAAGAAATAGTACGCAATTTACAAACTATGTGCTTATAACTTTCACAAATGTAACTGTCGTTTTAAATGTTATACAAGTAAGCTCTCGACCAAAGATGTGAAACATTTCTGGCATTGAAAGGGAAAGGCCAGTTGTTCAAATATATGTAGAAGTCAGAGAAAAGGCGGTGCTGAATGTTATTAGGAAAGAAGATTTATTGAAGAATGAGAGCAATAGAGAACAATTCATTAAATTGCGTCTAGAAGACTTCAATAGCAATGACATGAAGACACTTCAGGCAATGGATGACGCGGATTTGCTGATTGTATTAACAATTCTAAGAAAATCTGAAACTCACGACACTGTGGTTATTGATAGGATACTGATCTATTAGTGTTACTGATCCATCACGTGAATGAAATATCACCTGGCTTACATGACATCATACTAATATCGGACAAAAGTGATTCATGTAAGATATGAAACATAAAGCATGTAATCGGAGCACTTGGACTAAACATTGCCAATCTGATATTGCCAATACATGCACTTCTAGGATGCGATACAATCTAGGGTACATTCCATTGGGAAGGGAGCAGAACTGAAAAAGTGAAGAACTGATACTACTTTCAAAAAGATATGATGTCTTTTCTCAGCAGTATAACTCAAAAAAGATGATATATCCCATGCATGCTGGTGAGAGATTGCTTTTACTATTACATGGAGTAATAAAATCATCGAATCTCGATCACCATCGATTATGGGGTATATTAATAAAGTGTGTATTGGGAATAAACCTCTCCATCCTGGGATGCTCTGCCCAACATTCCATTCGCTGAGAGTTTTCCATCAGGTTCAAGCAAGGATAGGGGATGATTTGAATTTAGGTGGAGAATGGAAAATGAAAGGCTGATGACATTTTACACTTCCAAACCTCCTGCTCCATATTCCCCCTTGAAAATGATCAGATGCAACTGTAAAGGGGATTGTTGTACCAAAAGTTGTACCTGATTCAGATATTTCCTTGTGATGCTCCAATATTTGTGGTCAATGCAGAGGAGTATCATGCCATAATTGTATGGAATATGATTTAAATGATAGTACTGTGTAGACTTATAAGTGAAATATAAATAAAATACGTTTCATTAGCTGCAATTAGCAAAGGAGTGACATTTTTTAACCAGAAAGGTCCTTCAAAAAACTCCACGGATATTGAAACACTGTTTTTAATCCTTCAAAATGAATTTCTTCAATAACTTTCAAATCCAATGATATAAAGTGGTAAACTTTTTTCTGCGATATAACAACACCTATAAAGTAACATATGTAAAAATTAGCAAACTAATATTTTTTTTTTCCAATTCAGCCACTTTTTCAGCTAAATTGACCGGACTACTTGGCACACTTGATACTGCAGCAATAATTAACGCCACGCCCACAATCAACTCTCTGCCTCTCATATGTCAATATCTCAAATGTGCACGGATACACCGGAATACACCGGTGTATTCATCATTTACATATATTTAAAAATATTATAAATTTTAACAAATATTTGTTTTTATTCGCTCAAGACTGATCTGAAACAATAGTCGACAAATTCCAGTATTTCAATTAATTAGTTTCTCTTGTTATATCTGTGAGAATATTTCAGACCGCAAAAATATTGAAGCTATTAATTCAAATTTAGAAGTGTTTAACGTATGCCTAGAAACGAAAAGCTTTCTAGCTGGTTGACGTCAAAAGAAATTAAATACTTAATACAAGGAAAAGTAAAGAGAAGTCAGAAAGCGAAGTGTCTCCTTGAACTAAGGCACCAACCACTAGTCTGTGATAATGCTCATAGATGAATAAAAGCTACTTCATGGATGCAATCACTTGCCAAGGAATGAAACACAAGCACAGGTGACTGCACTCACGAATAGAAGAGGAAAATAAAGAGGGGAAAGTAATGTAACTTATTAATAGGCTTGTGACAATTTGCATTTAATATCATGGATATTAATAATATCATAGACGAAACTGAATGAAATGGCATCGAATATTCTATACCGCTGGTTCAGAACGATTCAACACTTTTTAATTCTCTCAGTCTATGATATCTTTAGAATCTATGATTTTACATGCATATTGTCACAACCCTACTGATTAGCCTACCTAAGACATAAATCTAAGACTTCGTAGCAAAATAACCTTTTATTTGCACTGATGTACTAGTTTAAACTGAAGTAATTTTTACAGGTCATCAAACGTATAAAGAAGACACCTGAACTTGTTTTCTTTCCAATAGCACATTTTTTTTAAACAAAATACTTTCAATTAGAACGAAAATAATTTTATTTTTAATTTACAACACACTCTATGTTTGTATAATTGAAGTTAAAAAACCCTTGTTATTCAACTTTTGAAATGGAAAAGAAAACATTTCCAAATACTACTAAGGAAATTTGATAATTAATTTACAACACGCAGTTTATATTTAAAATATATTTATATATAGATAGTGTATACGGCAGTAAATCTTATATATCACACGGCGAGTCGTTTTGGCGGCGAATTGTCCTCACGGTGAATTTTCCGCGGCGAATTGTCCGGCGGCGAGTTGTCCGATCACCTTATATGTGATATACATTTTATTTTCATCTTCAGAGTACTGCTTCTTGCCCGTCGAGAAGGGTAATTGCGAGGACGTAGAAGAAGAATTCTTCTTCTTCTACAACCACGAGAATGGAGTGTGTGGCCAGTTCCTCTACAGTGGCTGCGAGGGCAATCAGAACAAGTTCAGAAGCAGCACTGAATGTGAAAGCAAGTGCGGGAACTCTCAAGGTACGATTGACTCACGTGTCAAATCAACTAACAACTTATATGTTGCAAATGAATATTCAGTAGATTTAAGTCTGAATTCTAACATTAAACATTCTCTTCTCTCAATCTAGACATTTGTCAGCTGCCGATGGTACAAGGCCCATGCTCAGGTAACTTCAAGATGTTCTATTACGATCCTCAAGAAGACACATGCAAAGAATTCGAATATGGTGGCTGCCTCGGAAATAAAAATAAGCGAGTTGTTTTATAATTTTAAAAAGTAGTTAAACTCTCACATTGAAAAATTAAATCTACTCCATATGAATGTGTGATCACACTCAATATTTTTTGAACAATAATTCCTTGTAGATTCTTGAAAGTTTATTGGCTTAATGTATTCGGCACTCATATTCTTTTTCTTCGAATTGCAGGTTTGACTCTCTCCGACTTTGTCAGAACAGTTGCCAAGGATCTGTTCTTTATCAACAACTTACTACAGAATCTCCCACGAGTGGTACGTTTACTTACATTACTCATTTCTCGCGCCATCTTTTTCAGCTTTGTCGATCAAATATTTCATGTGTGTATAATTTTGTCAAATAGCTAAGAGTGTTTGTCATCATGCATCACTTTGTTGTTCTTCCATTCATCCTGTTATTTAATACAAATTATTAACTGGTATGTCATCCTTAATTAAGTATGATTCTAGATCAGTGGTTCTTAACCTTTTTTTTAGGTACCGAAAACCACAAGCTCCATATATGCATTCACCGAACCCTTGTAGTTGAAAAAATAAAAAAATAAAAATTTCCATACAAATAAAAACATAAGTACATAATTATTGCATATACTGTATTAGTAAAGAAATGTGCCATGCATCATTTGTACACTAAATCACTATGCTCAATGATCAAAACGAGCTAAACATGAATTTCGCATATGAATAAAAACATAATGAACCAAACTGCCGAACCCCTGAAACTGACTCACCGAACCCCTGGGGTTCGATCGAACACAGGTTAAGAACCACTGCTCTAGATGTTTGGTGTCTTGAAAACCACCAGTGCGACAGGGGCTTGAAGCGCCTGGTGGTTTTCTCATGCCGCTGCAAAAAAAAATGCTGCATGAAGAAACACCAAATCTTATCGGATATACAAAACACATACTTCTATTGAACTCGGTTTGAACTCGTTAATTTATTTCGTAATATGCTTTATTTTGTATTTTATCGTTCAATAAAATGTTTCAATGTTTCAATGTTCACACGTGGCGTTTCTGAAGCAGGGTATAAATTTTATCGTGACCGGAAATTTCGCCGTAAGAAAATTCGCCGTAAGAATTTTTTTAACTCTCGACTTGAGAACCCCAAACAAATTAAGTGATCACCACATTAATTGTTAGAATTGAGAGAATCAAAATAGTTTAACAAGACACTTGATAGCAAACAATAACAATTTTATACAAAGAAAAAACAAAATTGGATGACAATCAAACTTAATTATTTGTTCTTTGATTGTTCTTTATTTTTTTATTAAATTTAATTTTGATGATGTCATGAAAATTTAAAAAAATTAAAAGGTATCAGTTGGTAAACTTGTTACTAAATGCAATTACACGATCAACTTGTGTTATGTTTCACTGTCTATCAAATAAATTTGATTTTTTTTTTCATTTTTACAACGTTTTTCAATTTTCAACTATACTTGCAATGTTAGAGGATAGCGCTAGGATTATGTTCTTCAACTACGAGGTCTTAGATTTTTGTATTTGGTAGGTAGTCTCGTAGGCTTCATTTACTATCTTCACATTCCTCTTCCATCTGTGAGTGCAGTCACCGGTACTTGTGTCATTTTTAGTGACATTCCTTGATAAGTTACTGCATCCACGTAGTAGCTTTTCTGCATCCATATGCATTATCACCGATTGTTCACGAAGCTTTGTTCACGAAGCCACATTCCTCTTTGACTGCTTCTTTCAGTCCCTTGTACTTAATTTCCTTTTGACATAAGCGATATTGCCTTTGGTTCCAAAGCATGCGTTAAACTCATACTAAAATTAAACTAAAACTAAAAGTCTGAATGAAATCACTATTCATTTATAAATAGTCTGCTTTCTCTTTTTATCAGTTTCCTCTTAATGGGGGTTGGAGAAGGATCCTAGCAATTATTGTGGTGATCACTTAAAATTATTTGTCTGTAGTTCTTGAGCCGAGAGTTAAAAATAAAATTCACGAAGAAAATTCCTTACGGCGAAAATTCCTTACGGCGAAAATTTCTTGCGGCGAAAATTCCTAGTACCAAATTTTATACCTGATGTCCAGTGTGTGATTTCTAAATACTCGGTATAAACTTCATGCCGATGTTTTGGCTTACCATTTTGTTCAATGTAGTCATTCACATTAGGCATGAACCCGGGCAAGAAGGTTTTATGCCTGGGATATTCCCTTAATATCTACAATATTCCCTCCTATTCTGCACTCACAGTTTAATGATGAAGGGATATTCCTGTAACAATAATATTGGATAGTATTCAAATTCTTATTCGACGGAATATTCCAGGAATATTGGAGAGTTACAGTATTCGGTCAAATATCATCCTAGGATATTCAGGGAATATCATATTTCTATAGTATTCCATGCGAAACAAATTGGAATATTCTTGGAATATATATTTTTGATAGTATTCCATTCTGAATATCCCATAAATATCCCTAGAATTATCAAGCTAGTTACGTATAATAGTATTCCCAAAAATATAACGAAGGAATATCCCTGGAACGTTTGGGATCTACAGTATTATTACTGAAACAATGACGGAATGTAACTGGAATCGAATGAAAAATTTTACTTCCTAAGAAATACTTTTGAATATCCCTGGAACTATTTCAATATTTTTGATAAGGAATATATCCCATTGGGTAATATGAAGGAATGTTCCTGGAAGATGGGAAATTTAAAGTATGCATTTCAAACAACAAAGAAATGTCAATGGAATCGAACGATGAATTTTTCTATTTCTTTAGAATTTGGTTGTCTAATTTGAAAACTAAGAAACGTGGGTTTGTGAGATGAACTGTTGTAATTTGGATTTCATATGTTCCCTTCTAATTTTTATCATCTATATAATTTTTAACGCTACTTGTAGTTTTAGAGGGTAGCGCAAGAGTTTAAGCTCTTCAACTGTGTCTATGAGGTGTTAAATTTCCGTGTTAGGTATGTGCTTCCATTTTCATCTTCCGTTCATACAAAACTCCTACACAGAGCTTTTCTGCATCCATGAGCATTGTCACTGACTTTTGATGAGACTTCTTCTAAAATTCACTTTCCTTTCTGTTTGCTTCTTCCAGTCTCTTGTATTTCTAAACGTCATCGATATGGCATTTTGTTCTTAAGCAGATACTAGTGAAACCTAGTGAATTAAAAATATCGATCTAAATGAATAGAGTTTCGGATGAGCAAATTAAACGCTGGCTCCCTATTAGAAATTAGTAGTTCCTACAAAAATTACTTATTTCGTTTTTATGAAATCCGAAACTAGTAAAAGTTGCGAATCAGGTACCCAAAATGATTTTTATCCAATTTAGTTTTCGCCTTGCAGCAGTGCAGTTCAGACGTTATAGACGGGCTATAAGTGACAGTAGTTAAATTAGTGTCAATTCAAGAAAAAAAGAGGTTAGTATTGTGATTGTAAATGTTTAACGAATGTACACCATTGTTTACATTTAATCAACAGCAGTTATCACTCAACTAATTTAAATTTTAGTTTAAAGTTAAGTATTGATATGTGGTGATAACGGAATAAGAGTAGGGTCAAGTAGGTAAATTGCGGTACACTAACTAAGTGCGGCCTCTAACAACATACACATCATAGCTTCAAAACACACGTTAAAAACTTAGATTAACGAATTATAGCATGCACTGCGTTTCTTTTGATAGCTATACAACATTTCAATGTGATTTCAGCTCAGAATGTTTTTAGACTCTCTTGAGAGGGCCGCAATTAAAAATTAAAGTGCCGTAATTTACCTGCGTGACCCTACTTACCCTAGCTATACTTACCGTACTATTTTTAGTTTGTAGGCCTATAACTATTCAATGTATACTTATTTTATACTTTGATTGTAAATGGATTCACTATGTTAATTTATATTATGAAATGTTTATTAATATTTAGCTATAACCTAGGTTAAACAATACATATTCTTTAGCCTCTGTTAGTGAAATATAAAATTTCATTAAATTATTTCTTCAGTGACCTGTCCTTTTACTGACTAGAGTTTAATAGTAAAATTTTAAAAGTACCAATAATGATTTTCAGTGTTATAATATTCATAGTAGCTTTTCTTCGTTCATGAGCCCATTCTTGTTTTACTTATATTTGATTTTTTTACTCTTTTGACCCATATTGTTTCTCAAAAACTTTTTTCCTATTTAAATCTGTATTCCCTTTAAGATCTACTTTTTCATCTTTTAAAATTGAAAGAATAATTTCACTTAAGTTTTTATTTAATTTATGGATTAACTAATTGAATACAGCTTATTGATAAATGATGACTAATTTTTTCATTTCTCCGTAGGTACCACTGTGGTTGGCTATGATTGGCTAAGAAGTTACAAATCTAGAGACATGTCCTCTTCATTTCATTGTGTGTACTATATAGTATGAAGCGCGTGCTCTAAAACTATAGCTGCACTGACACCACTATATTCACTTCATAAGTTCATAGTAGAGAATATGAAGGAATTTAAGATTAATGACAAAATTAATTGCTCTATTGAATATATTTGCTCCTCGTTAAGTAAAGAACCAAATACAAAAGACTTTGTACTATACAGTTGTCACACAGGAAAGTGGCACATAGTAAGCTACGCTACCACCAATCGATTGTAGTGGTCAATAATTTTGCAAAAAGATACGATAGCACTGTTGAGTGTTGACTGCATTAACAGATGGAAGAGGAAAATGAGAAGGTGATAATAACCTGTGAGCCTTTCTTAATAAAAAATGAAAACTTTGCAAGTGAAAGTACAACCATGATGCTATAGAATAAGTGAGAAATATCGAGTGAAAATTACTTTCAGCTAAATAGATTGAGTCTTTATAACATGTAAAAAAGTTGCACAGGAATTAATTTATGTTTAATTAATTTAAGCCCTTACTAAATCATGTGCTATTTGATATTTTAATAAAATGATTGACGTATGTTTAGTGTCTTTCATTCCATACCAGTACAAAGGGGCCCAGATAATACCTAGATTTAAATAATGTGTCCTGTAATTAAAGTTTTAATATTCGTAGATTTTTTATACGAAGTTATTTGTTCACGGTACACTTCTTGGTGTGTAACCATGTGACAATTGAGTTTATGCACTCAAGTGATTAGTGTTACACGGCCACTTGTAGTCTCAGTTATTTAATTTCCTTTATTCCCTCCTTTTGAATTACTTATTCCATTGATATTCCTTCATTGTGGCCTCTTCTTCTGGATGTTTTATTCCATTGTTATTCCTTCAATATTCCTTCTTCCTTTGGATGACCTATTCCATAGGTATTCCTTTAATATTCCCTCTTCCTTTAGATGTCTCATTCCATAGGTATTCCTTCAATATTCCCTCTTCCTTTAGATGTCTCATTCCATAGGTATTCCTTCAATATTCCCTCTTACTTTGGATGTCTCATTCCATAGGTATTCCTTCAATATTCCCTCTTTCTTTAGATGTCTCATTCCATAGGTATTCCTTCAATATTCCCTCTTACTTTGGATGTCTCATTCCATAGGTATTCCTTCAATATTCCCTCTTACTTTGGATGTCTCATTCCATAGGTATTCCGTCAATATTCCCTCTTACTTTGAATGTCTCATTCCATAGGTATTCCGTCAATATTCCCTCTTACTTTGAATGTCTCATTCCATAGGTATTCCTTCATTATTCCATTGAACTTCGTCTCCTTGATTCCCTAGATTTTCCCTTGTGATTTATGGGACTATTCCATAAAAGTGTCAAAAAATTGCATTCCCTGAATATCAAAAAAAGATCATCATGGAATATTCCTTGGGAATATTCCGAGAAGGTTTTGGGAATATCCATTTTTTGCGCGGGAAATATCATGCCGCTAATTATAGACTAGCACAGACCAATGGTGTAGATTTTCCAATTTTACGGGGATTTGAGAAGTCTAGAAAGAGATATAATCATGTGAATGGTTAATTTAAATTGTTATATAAATAATTTAAATGTTATATAAATAATTTAAATTGTTATATAACAATTTAAATGTTATATGAATAATTTGAATGTTATATAACTAATTTAAATTGTTATATAACTAATTTAAATGTTATATAAATAATTTGAATGTTATATAAATAATTTGAATGTTATATAAATAATTTGAATGTTATATAAATAATTTGAATTGTTATATAACTAATTTAAATTGTTATATAACTAATTTAAATGTTATATAAATAATTTGAATGTTATATAAATAATTTGAATGTTATATAAATAATTTGAATGTTATATAAATAATTTAAATTGTTATATAACTAATTTAAATGTTATATAAATAATTTAAATGTTATATGAATAATTTGAATGTTATATAACAATTCAAATGTTATATACATAATTCAAATTAATCATTCACTTGATTATTATATTGATATATATTAAATTATATCTACCTATCTCTCTCATGTATATACCTATTTGAATATTCGTTTTCTGTCAAAAAGAATCTAGCTTATATTAAAAAAATATATTGCTTGTAATAGTTAATAGTAATATCCACAGTTCTATAAGATTAATGAATTCTACAAGATTAATGAATCATACTTATTTCTTCCCATTTTTTGCATTGGGATGATTCGTGAATGGTGGGTCTATGTTCTGAACATGTCCAAACTATGTAAAAATGAGCTGTATGGGTTATATATGAATATTTTGAAACAATATGGGAATTTGAATATTATACTTCTTTAAAAATATATTTTTTACATTAGAAGATATCATAAAAAATACCTAATAAAAACATTAGAAATAATGCAATAGCGAGATGTAGTAAGAATGATTGAAATGTCACGCACTTTCCATGTTATAACTTGCCAACAGTCGCTAGATAATTAAAATTACTGTATTGATTCTGTTTGGTTAGAAGCAGAGTCCAGGATCTGACTAAGAAATAAACGCCGTGTGTGAAAGCTTTGGTGTAATCTTTAGCCAATGGGCGAAAAAACTGTATCTTGGTCTTTTTTTCCCCTCCTCTTATTGTACCATTATAGTGTAAAAACAATTTTGAACAGGTAAGCAAAGAGTGAGGGTGATTATTTTTGTCGTTGCGCGAAGGTTATTCTTAGAGCTAACTCTGTGATTTTACTTACTATAAAAGGCAGTGAATAAAAGGAAAAAATTACAATATTTTTTTTTATCGCTGAAGGAAAAATCAATTACATTTTTCCTTCGGCGGTAAAACAACGCAAGTGTGAACACCTTTTTTTTGTGTGTATGTTAAAAGTGCAAATGTGTAGCGGGCCTTAACCATGCAATGAATAAGCGAAGAATGAATATTCAGAGTGAAAACTTCAATGAGATCAAAATTGTCACTGAAGTTGTTCTATTTCCAAATAGTTTCCAATGAAGAAGTGTAAGAACACTGCATTAAAATGTCTACCATTGTAATTTTTTCCTTTTTTTTCACTGCCTTTTAGTTAGTAAAATCACAGAGTTAGCTCTAAGAATAACCTTCGTGCAGTAACAAAAATAATCACCCTCACTCTTTGCTTACCTCTCCTTAAAGTATGTCGCTCAGTGCAAAATTGTTTTTAAACTATAATAATAAAATAAAAAAAAGAGACCAGGATACAGTTTTTTTCGCACATTGGTTAAAGATTTATAAGTATTTGAAAAATTGGTAACATTTTTGTGGCCCATACTAGATACACATTATGGAGCAAGTAAAGATAACGGACCACAGAGCGTATCTTTACTAGCTTTAAGTCTGGTTCGTTATCTTTACTTGGTTAAATTATTAAATATTCGACCAATAATTGGAATAAGAATATAATTTAGGAATCATAGATACTACAGTAAAGGTTTTAAGCAGAATTTATTTTTTATTTTTATACCACTCGTTCTTCACAATTTCAATGAATCACGTCGTTTTTTATCAATTCTTTCAATTAATAAATTATGCAAAATTAATGTACAATCATTAATATTATCATTTACTATACCATTTACAGTTCTAGTTGATCCAAATGAAATAATATTTGATCCAAGTGAAATTGATCCTTTTGTTTATTATTTAATTTTATTTATTTAAGCT
>CANNZV010004878.1:23-33996 GCA_947561585.1 Caprella mutica
TTTGTAATGTATGAGAGTATTTGTAATGTATGAGAGTATTTGTAATGTATGAGAGTATTTGTAGTGTATGAGAGTATTTGTAGTGTATGAGAGTATTTGTAATGTATGAGAGTATTTGTAGTGTATGAGAGTATTTGTAATGTATGAGAGTATTTGTAGTGTATGAGAGTATTTGTAGTGTATGAGAGTATTTGTAGTGTATGAGAGTATTTGTAGTGTATGAGAGTATTTGTAGTGTATGAGAGTATTTGTAATGTATGAGAGTATTTGTAATGTATGAGAGTATTTGTAATGTATGAGAGTATTTGTAATGTATGAGAGTATTTGTAATGTATGAGAGTATTTGTAATGTATGAGAGTATTTGTAATGTATGAGAGTATTTGTAATGTATGAGAGTATTTGTAGTGTATGAGAGTATTTGTAGTGTATGAGAGTATTTGTAGTGTATGAGAGTATTTGTAGTGTATGAGAGTATTTGTAGTGTATGAGAGTATTTGTAATGTATGAGAGTATTTGTAGTGTATGAGAGTATTTGTAGTGTATGAGAGTATTTGTAGTGTATGAGAGTATTTGTAATGTATGAGAGAGTAAAATGAAATAAAAATTATTTTATTCCCTCCAGAAGTTTTATGTTCATTATAACAACATAAATTCTAATCAACACATCATTAATGAGCAATGTATGAAACATTCATTGCAATGTATGAAACATACATTGCAATGAATGAGACATTTATTGCAATGTATGAAATATTCATTGCAATGTATGAAACATTCATTGCAATGTATGAAACATACATTGCAATGAATGAGACATTTATTGCAATGTATGAAATATTTATTGCAATGTATGAAACATTCATTGCAATGTATGAAACATTCATTGCAATGTATGAAACATTTATTGCAATGTATGAAATATTTATTGCAATGTATGAAACATTCATTGCAATGTATGAAACATTCATTGAAATGTATGAAACATTCATTGCAATGTATGAAACATTCATTGCAATGTATGAAATATTTATTGCAATGTATGAAACATTCATTGCAATGTATGAAACATTCATTGCAATGTATGAAACATTTATTGCAATGTATGAAACATTCATTGCAATGTATGAAACATTCATTGCAATGTATGAAACATTCATTGCAATGTATGAAACATTTATTGCAATGTATGAAATATTTATTGCAATGTATGAAACATTCATTGCAATGTATGAAACATTCATTGCAATGTATTTGGTATTAGAATTATAATAATTCTCCACTGTATATAGTTATTCAAAGTATTATCTAATTAACTGTGATAATAGTTAATTATAATTTATAAATTACTGTAACTTTGATAGGATGAATGAATTAAATTATTTATCTCCTATTAAACCTGAAGCATTCACCATTGCGTGAATTATTTTCTTTTCTTTATTTTGTACCTTGTATAAAATGAATATATTAAACGTTTTTTTTACTTACTTGAAACTGGAAAAGAATTTATTACATTAATAGTAAATATAGATATTCCTGAACAATATTATTATAATTAAAGGTCCTCTCCAGATTCCGGTAGAATTATGAGTTTACTAAATGATATTTTAGAACAAAGGTCTTCGATCAGTAATCTGCAAACTGCATAAAATTTGGTTCAGAATTATTAAATATGCTTTTAAAGTTTTTGATACGAAACACTAATATATGACTCTGAAGAAAAAGATTGGACATGGTTTGTTTGAATCTCCAGTTGGAAACAAACAATGCATATTCGGCCTTAATTTTAACTTTTAATGATTATGTGATGTAAATAAAAGTATATATTTTTTTTCCTTTTTTCTACCTTCACATTAATATTTACTGTTGATTTTAACAAAACATATTTTTAACTAAATAACTGACATTTAAAACAAACGGTGCACAATTTTATTTTCGACTGGAGGGGACCTTTAAGATGTAGGGGAGCTTCTTATTACTGTGACACTCACAGTAACCTGAAAGTGGTTGTTGAACTAATCTGATTGACCTACCATCATTTACATCACCAGCCACTTTTCGAGTACTGAGAGTGTTGCATGCAATCTTACCTTCCGAAAACATCTGCAATGCCGTTAGTATAGTGAGTGCCTGCACCATTCTTCCTTTTCGAGACTTCAGAACCATCTTAAACAGCGCAGACCTGAGGGTACAGGGTGTGGGGCATGGTCAGGCACAGCAAAATAGGAGGGGTTGTTTGTCCAAATAACTCAAATTAGTGACTTTATTTTCAAGTCTCTATGGTGATCAGGATTTATAATAGAAATTGGTGAGTGCTAGATAGTGAATACTGATAACACTTTTTTAGGAACTGTAATGTATTAATGTATATATATTAAAATGTAGTAATAAATATAGTATTAAAATATGAGATTGAATGTTGTCGATTTTATTTGCTTCACTCAGTCGTAGGCGAAAAATATGGAATTATACTAAATAATTTTCAACTAGTTTGCCGTTAATTTCATGAAAATGAAAAATAAGGTAATTTGCCAAATCTAAAATTAATTTTGTGAGTTCTTTAAAGAAATGAAATTTTTTTATCATTATTATTATTAAATCAAAACAAGGTAAATTATTAATAATGAAATTCCATAACCTAATTTTGTACAGTAAATTGAAATATTTTTATTATAAATCACAAAATTATTAATTTGAAACGAATTGAAATAAAATAATAATAAATTTAATCCATGAAAAACGCAATCCGATATATTTTTCATCGCCACATTTCTGTGAATGGAATCACGACCACCAAAGTGTTTTTTTGAGTCACACCTACGATGTGTTAGCGGAATGACACTGGCGGCACAACTGAACTGGCGTGACTGGGTTGTTACCCTTTGTAACGCAGCATCGGATGTAGGACGCGCCACTACCGTCACACTAAGGTGTGTCCACTTAGTGCTAATGCTATTCCTACGGAAGTGGTGGGTGTGATTCCTGTGAGTGGGAGGTACAGTCTCTAGGAGGATATCCGCCCACAGAGGAGGAGATGATTGGTAGGAATAGCATTAGAAACAGGGGAGGAGATGATAGGTAGGAATAGCATTAGAAACAGGAGAGGGGATGATAGGTAGGAATAACATTAGAAACAGGAGAGGAGATGATAGGTAGGAATAGCATTAGAAACAGGAGAGGAGATGATTGGTAGGAATAGCATTAGAAGCATGAGAGGAGATGATAGGTAGGAATAGCATTAGAAACAGGAGAGAGGATGATAGGTAGGAATAGCATTAGAAACAGGAGAGGAGATGATTGGTAGGAATAGCATTAGAAACAGGAGAGGGGATGATTGGTAGGAATAGCATTAGAAACAGGAGAGGGGATGATAGGTAGGAATAGCATTAGAAACAGGAGAGAGGATGATAGGTAGGAATAGCATTAGAAACAGGAGATGAGATAATAGGTAGGAATAACATTAGAAGCAGGAGAGGAGATGATTGGTAGGAATAACATTAGAAACAGGAGAGGAGATGATAGGTAGGAATAGCATTAGAAACAGGAGCGGAGATAATAGGTAGGAATAACATTAGAAGCAGGAGAGGAGATGATTGGTAGGAATAACATTAGAAACAGGAGAGGAGATGATAGGTAGGAATAGCATTAGAAACAGGAGAGGAGATGATAGGAAGGAATAGCATTAGAAACAGGAGAGGAGATGTTAGGTAGGAATAACATTAGAAGCAATGCTACAGGTGTCACTTTATTCTCTGACAACAGACAGTGATTGATGTTATGGTTATTTTTCAGCACAAACTTCAAAAGAGACGAGATATGATATTTTGAAAAGTTTAGAACACCCACCTGATGAAAGTCTATAGAATAAACTAGAACGAATAGTATTTTAATAACTAAAAACAGTACTTGTTCATATTTCATAAATAAACTAATTACCAATACAATATAACTACAACTGAAACTTGTAATATTTATAAATAAACTAATTGCTAATATTTTAAAACTACAATTAAAACTAGTAATATTTTATACCTAAACCTATAGTCATTTTATGATTAAAACTCAGTGCAATTATTTACACTAAGTTTAAATTACAATTTATTTATCCATTTCAATAAAAGAGTCACCAAAGAATAAACTAACTACAATATATTTACTGCATATTATTAGATATATGTTTTTCGAAAAAGATTCACTTGCTTTATATAACCAATAGGCAGGCGTTTTCAAAGCAGCATTTCACATTATTTTGCACAATGTGCAACTGTTGAAGTTCCAAAGCCTCCCAGTGGAATAATAGGACAACAAGTGACAGGATATTATTTCAACAAAGGACTTGTGTAAGTGTGATGGAGTTAGAGTAGCTCTTATTGCAAGTAAATAATGTAAATAAAACCTTAGTGCCTAATAATAATATATTGAATGTATTCAAACTATACTGTAGCAATAGTTTAATGTTATTCAAATTTAAAGAATGTATGCTATATTTGACTGGTAAATGTTGGTGAAACTCAATTCTAAAATCCAACTATGTATTAAAATGAATTAACATAATGCTCATCAGACTATAAAATGGTTAATTATTTTAGAGTTTAGTGATCTATGCTCTAAATGTTCTTCTATCCAGGTACATAGTAACGTAAAGTGGTAAACCACAGTCTATGGTTAGTTAAAGAGCATGCATTTACTCACTCTATAGTTAGGGTGAATGTAGTTATTGAAAAAGAAATCTAATGAGTGATGTGGGGAGAAGAAGAGATTCTTCTATAGTTGGATGATGTTATAATTAGATTTCATAGTTAGATTTTATAATTAGATGATGTTATACTTGTATGATGTTATAGTAAGATGTTATAATTAGATAACATTATAGTTAGAAAATAGTATATAGTTATCCAAACATTAACAAAGTGTGTTTGAAATGATTTAATAAAATAACTACCTCAATTATAGTACGATGTACCTAAAATCATTGACGTTCAAACACAACTGTCTAATATTAACAATCCAATTTCACTTTTGAACACAATGAATTAATGTTCAATGTACCACCGAGCTCTACATTGTTCTGTGTACTTATTAGTTCTAGCTAAGAAAGTTATTACTCTGCTGCTCATGTGCTGTGAAGTTCCCCTAGCAGTTACTTTAATGTCCGAGTCTGAACTGGACCGTGATGCTATCTATGGTCACACACTTTAAACTCTGTGACGGCAACATCAGTCAGTGGAGAAAAGAGAGATACTATATTTATGCAGTAGTAGGAGGTATGGTGAATAAGACTGAAATAATTGCAGAGTAAGTTTAACATTTAGAATAATGGTGCATAAATATATCCCTACTGATAGCTGCTGGTTAGATATATAAAGTAATAATAATTTCTTAGTAAAATGTATTTCTATTGTTATGAAACTACCTACACATGCTATTTGTAGCTATTTACCTAGATGGTACAAGTGACACTTTATATTTAAATAATTCAGTCTTTGGTTTGGAATTCACAAGCATTTACAAATGGTGATAATTTTCATCATATAATAAAGTTGTATCTTTTTCTTGATGAAGCAATAATTAAAATAATATTAATTGACTGATTATGTTATGAAGAATCTTCACTTTGAAAATAAAAATACAATATTAATCTGCGAGTGTAATAATGACATAACCATAATCAATTTATTTATAAGTTTAATTAAGCTTTATTATGTTCATAAGAATAATAGAAAATTAATAATAAGTAATTAATGATAGGCTTTTATTCTCTCTGTCATTTCTGTCATTTCTTTGTCATTTCTGTCATTTCTGTTCTTTCTCTGTCATTTTTGTCATTTCTCTGTCATTTCTGTCATTTTTCTCGCTTACACACGAAGACAGTTCGTAGCATGCAGAATAGTCACGGTGTACAGTTTTCGGAGGTTTAGGGTGTGTTCTCGTATATAGTATAAATTATATATAATGCATACATATTCAGTGGGCGTTGGTGGTTACAATGTATCTAAAATTTAAGATAAAGATATAAAATAAAAATAATATAAACTATCAATAAAAAGAAGATATGATTTTCTATTTCTCATTGAGGATTTATCCATTTAAGCACCACTCAATGAATAGAATAGAAATAGAACATAGAAAGTAGTGGAATTAGGGACAGGAGTGCGTGATTGTGAGTTTGGAAAATAATATAAATTTCATTTGCAAAAATCTAGAGGATAATAGCTACCTAAGAGGAAGAATTGTAAGAATCACATCTGCCAAAGCTTTAGCAAATAAAATATACATAAATATAAAACTACAACTTTTTTATTTACCTACACTAACCTACACTCGGATAAACACACAGCATGCACTCGTACCGATAGTTCTACTAGATTGTAGTCAATATTATTCCTGTACTTTTTACTAGCAACACCTAGACAGAACAGATCTCTTTTAGATTATCTTTGTATGTTTATTCCATTTGTATTATATTATAATATACGAAAAAACAAAAACTGGTAACTAATTCACAAAATGCATTTGTTTGCCATTGTAGGTATTGTATCCTTTGCATCCTGCAGAAAAACGAAGAGAAGGAAGTGAAGAGATAATAGATATCTCTGTAGCGAGACCTTTAAATGTTATCCAGATGAAGATATGCAGATTTTAATAGTTTAATTATTCTCAATCGATAAAGTAAAGTGCTCTGATATTTCTATTAATGTTTTAATAATTTTCACTTATCCTTATTAAATTTAACTTTATTAGGTAGATTGACGTATGAAAGAAAGGATCTCTTTACAATGAAGGACAGCATGTCTCTACAATGAAGGACAGCATGTCTCTACAATGAAGGACAGCATGTCTCTACAATGAAGGACAGCATGTCTCTACAATGAAGGAGAGGATGTCTCTACAATGAAGGACAGCATGTCTCTACAATGAAGGACAGCATGTCTCTACAATGAAGGACAGCATGTCTCTACAATAAAGGACAGCATGTCTCTACAATAAAGGACAGCATGTCTCTACAATGAAAGACATCATGTCTCTACAATAAAGGACAGCATGTCTCTACAATGAAGGACAGCATGTCTCTACAATGAAGAACCACAGAAATGTGGTTCAGAAATCTTAAAATCGGAGCAAGTGATTAGTTCCACATGCATGCGACTTACATGAGTCACTGAGAAACTTTAGGGATATACAGTATACAGTACTGACTGTATGATATACTGTATACAGTACTGACTGTATGATATACAGTTTACAGTACTGACTGTATGATATACTGTATACAGTACTGACTGTATGATATACAGTTTACAGTACTGACTGTATGATATACTGTATACAGTACTGACTGTATGATATACAGTATACAGTACTGACTGTATGATATACAGTACACAGTACTGACAGCATGATATACAGTATACAGTACTGACAGCATGATATACAGTATACAGTACTGACTGTATGATATACTGTATACAGTACTGACTGTATGATATACAGTATACAGTACTGACTGTATGATATACAGTACACAGTACTGACAGCATGATATACAGTTTACAGTACTGACTGTATGATATACTGTATACAGTACTCACTGTATGATATACAGTATACAGTACTGACTGTATGATATACAGTTTACAGTACTGACTGTATGATATACTATATACAGTACTCACTGTATGATATACAGTATACAGTACTGACTGTATGATATACAGTTTACAGTACTGACTGTATGATATACAGTATACAGTACTGACTGTATGATATACAGTATACAGTACTGACTGTATGATATACAGTATACAGTACTCACTGTATGATATACAGTATACAGTATTCACTGTATGATACACATTATACAGTACTGACTGTAGGATACACAGTGTACAGTACTGACTGTAGGATACACAGTATACAGTACTGACTGCAGGATATACAGTATACAGTACTCACTGTAGGATACACTGACTGTTCCTGTATATGATACACTGACTGTATTTTAATATGTGATACAAGTTTCATAATAAAATAATAACTTTTTCCGTCACTGTAGAGAGATGTGGAAATTGACTCGTAGTTCGAAAATAACTGCATTCAGACATGCACTGCAATCTGCATCATTTTTCAATCAGTCCTTTTTGCTGTACATCTCTGCTATACCTTAAAAAACACTCCGTTTGAATCGGTAGCAACGTTTTACCTGACAGACTTTTACTTTGTCCATCACACGGGTATGTGGCACATTTTTGCACTTCATATTAATATCAGAACTGCTTGCAAAATAAAATACACATTCTGTGTGACCCGTGGCCATTGTTTGGGGGAATTAATAAGGTTTCATTTGTTGAAACTTTCTATTTGATATTTTGAATATGATAATATTTATATAATTATATCCCGAATATGTGATTAACATCAAATGCCCATCTTAAAAACAAATGGGACATTGATGTTGGAAATATAATTATAATGTTAAAGATAAATATATTTGTTGATAGGATTATCAAACACAACAAAATTCTGCTTGAATTGTTAAGATTTGATTAATTAAAAGACCTCATAAATAACAACAAATTATATAAAAAATCATAAATAGTGAACTGATATATTATTATTTGCTTATTACTTACTATCACTCTACATAGGTGGTGTACAAGTGTATTTACTATCACTCTACATAGGTGACGTGTACAAGTGTACTTACTATCACTCTACATAGGTGGTGTACAAGTGTACTTACTATCATTCTACATAGGTGGTGTACAAGTGTACTTACTATCACTCTACATAGGTGGTGTACAAGTGTATTTACTATCACTCTACATAGGTGGTGTACAAGTGTACTTACTATCATTCTACATAGGTGGTGTACAAGTGTACTTACTATCATTCTACATAGGTGGTGTACAAGTGTACTTACTATCACTCTACATAGGTGGTGTACAAGTGTACTTACTATCACTCTACATAGGTGGTGTACAAGTGTACTTACTATCACTCTACATAGGTGGTGTACAAGTGTATTTACTATCACTCTACATAGGTGGTGTACAAGTGTATTTACTATCTCTCTACATAGGTGGTGTACAAGTGTATTTACTATCACTCTACATAGGTGGTGTACAAGTGTATTTACTATCATTCTACATAGGTGGTGTACAAGTGTACTTACTATCACTCTACATAGGTGGTGTACAAGTGTATTTACTATCACTCTACATAGGTGGTGTACAAGTGTATTTACTATCACGGAAGTATTAAGAGGAAGTGTTACCGGTGCCGCCTCTTTGTACTATCAGCACCATTTCAATTGAGCCCTAAAAGTACTATCGGTTGAATATGTACATAAATGCATATTTTCTTACCAAATATTCCATTTTATTGATGACAATTATTAAGGAAACCTTCTTTTTGTAGTTATTTAGATATTTCTACATTATTACAAATCGAAATTTACTCTAATAAATGACTAATGTAGATTGGTATTCAGAATTTAAAAATTATAAATCAGTTCACAATAAGGAATATATCTATTTTTATAACTAAGTAGGAGATAATACAAAAGATAACAAATATTAAGTAAACTAGTAACTTGGAATAATATTTGATGTAATTGATTTAATATTTTATGTAATATTTGGAATATTAATTAATTGTAAAATTAAATTTAATATTTAATTCAATATTTAATTCAATATTTTATGTACTATTTCATGTATCATTATATGCATATAGGTAAGACATTCATGGACAAGTACAGTTACTTTTTTAAATAGAAAATTAGCCGCTAAATTTATAATCTGCTAATCGTCTTATTATCGATTAAGGTAAATAAATATTGAATGTATTTTTTTATAATAATTATCATATTACTGACATTATCGTCGAATATTTCGTCGGTAATGACCGATGAAGAACATCAAACTATATATGGTTCATTTAATAGAAATGTTTAATTGATTTAATCATTTGATTTGTTACAATTTAATTGCCTATATTTATAAATTATTTCAAAGATTTTTATAATCTATGTACTGCGATAGCAGTTTTACTGCGGAGTTGCTAAAAGTCATCTTGAAAGGTATAATCTATTCAATATGTAATATACTGTTAAAGGAAGAAACATATGAAACTCAAAATAGAAACACTGATTTACTTCTTGTATTCATTTACCTCTTGTATTCATTTACCTCTTGTATTCATTTACCTCTTGTATTCATTTACCTCTTGTATTCATTTACTTCTTGTATTCATTTGCAAGCCAAACAAAGGCCGAACACAGTCACATAATAAGTGTTTATAAAATTCTGATCAAAAATCCCCAAAAAAAAGGAAAATCTTTTTTTGCAGCGTCACATTACTGGTGCGCACTGAACTCAATATAAAAACTTTAAAATATTATAAAAAAGTAGTATATCACTAAATGAATTTTCTGCTATTTTCAGATTAATGATCCAATAGACCTCAGCTCTAGAATATTTTGTTCCAAATCACTTTTTCCCTCAGCCTGGAGAGGACCTTTAAATTATGATAATATTAGATTGAATTTTCAGCCAATCATTTATCTTGGTAAAAAGAGGATCATTTTATTATGATTAGATAGTCTCTGATCGAAACAAACTATCTGTGATCGCATTTTCGGAGAAGGGGATATAGTTAATGTGTTATATTAATGTTTTAATACATTATTCATTGTTATTAATTATACATATATAGTTACTTTATTTGTTTAATATGAGTTATTTGTTGATAGTTGATATGTAGTGTATGTAATTATATAACAGTTGCATATTTTCAAAATATAGAAAATAAATAATAAAATGGTGGGTGCTAAGAAAAGTACACTGGGAAGATTGCCACCTAATTATACCATTATGTAAATTATTCATTTTGTTGCTATCGCACCCTCAACCGGACCGCTAACCTAACCTAAGGTGAAATACTGTATATTTGCTGGATGTTATTATTAATAATCAATTAATTTTTGGGTGCATTTAATAAAACAAATAATAAATAATTATATAGTGGAAGAACAATATGCATTCACTTTAACACCATTTTTTACGTTAAGAATTCTGATAATAACTATTATGGTGGCAATTTTCCTCAGTGGCAATTTCCTCGACCGTAGTTTTTACAGTGGCAGTTTTCCGCCCACGGAAAAGATATTTAATAATGTTTATAAAGATTCTTTTGTATAGTGTATTTGAATAATACGTTTTTTATGCCGCACTAATTTCACTACTACTAATATATATTAAAATATATATATATTATATTTACAAAAAGATACACATGAATGTTGGTCGGTATTTTCTGATGTATGTATATATGAACATTTCCATGCATATATATTGTAATGGAACTGTTGTAATTGATGAATGTGAAGTTTTAACTCAATTAATTGAAATTAATCATTCATTTTCAAGAATAATTAAGTGCAAATGAAAAGAAACATAAAATTAGTAGCGAAATGATGACCAATATATTAATTCTAATTGAAAAATTCATCTAAAATAATGAAGTAGAAATTGTTACAAAGGTGTTCAATTACATTCACATCATATATTTGAATTAAAAAGACACCTGTTAATTAATAATATCCCCTCACAATCTAGCCAAGATATTACCAGTCTATTTTAACTACAATCTATTTACTTTGTAGTGTTAAACAGTGCACAGTTCTTACAATCTATTTACTTTGTAGTGCTAAACAGTGCACAGTTCTTACAATCTATTTACTTTGTAGTGCTAAACAGTACACAGTTCTTACAATCTATTTACTTTGTAGTGCTAAACAGTACACAGTTCTTACAATCTATTTACTTTGTAGTGCTAAACAGTGCACAGTTCTTACAATCTATTTACTTTGTAGTGTTAAACAGTGCACAGTTCTTACAATCTATTTACTTTGTAGTGCTAAACAGTGCACAGTTCTTACAATCTATTTACTTTGTAGTGCTAAACAGTGCGAAGTTCTTACAATCTATTTACTTTGTAGTGCTAAACAGTGCACAGTTCTTACAATCTATTTACTTTGTAGTGCTAAACAGTGCACAGTTCTTACAATCTATTTACTTTGTAGTGCTAAACAGTACACAGTTCTTACAATCTATTTACTTTGTAGTGCTAAACAGTGCACAGTTCTTACAATCTATTTACTTTGTAGTGCTAAACAGTGCACAGTTCTTACAATCTATTTACTTTGTAGTGCTAAACAGTACACAGTTCTTACAATCTATTTACTTTGTAGTGCTAAACAGTGCACAGTTCTTACAATCTATTTACTTTGTAGTGCTAAACAGTACACAGTTCTTACAATCTATTTACTTTGTAGTGCTAAACAGTGCACAGTTCTTACAATCTATTTACTTTGTAGTGCTAAACAGTACACAGTTCTTACAATCTATTTACTTTGTAGTGTTAAACAGTGCACAGTTCTTACAATCTATTTACTTTGTAGTGCTAAACAGTGCACAGTTCTTACAATCTATTTACTTTGTAGTACTAAACAGTGCACAGTTCTTACAATCTATTTACTTTGTAGTGCTAAACAGTGCACAGTTCGTACAATCTATTTACTTTGTAGTGCTAAACAGTGCACAGTTCTTACAATCTATTTACTTTGTAGTGTTAAACAGTGCACAGTTCTTACAATCTATTTACTTTGTAGTGTTAAACAGTGCACAGTTCTTACAATCTATTTACTTTGTAGTGCTAAACAGTGCACAGTTCTTACAATCTATTTACTTTGTAGTGCTAAACAGTGCACAGTTCTTACAATCTATTTACTTTGTAGTGCTAAACAGTGCACAGTTCTTACAATCTATTTACTTTGTAGTGCTAAACAGTGCACAGTTCTTACAATCTATTTACTTTGTAGTGCTAAACAGTGCACAGTTCTTACAATCTATTTACTTTGTAGTGTTAAACAGTGCACAGTTCTTACAATCTATTTACTTTGTAGTGCTAAACAGTGCACAGTTCTTACAATCTATTTACTTTGTAGTGCTAAACAGTACACAGTTCTTACAATCTATTTACTTTGTAGTGCTAAACAGTACACAGTTCTTACAATCTATTTACTTTGTAGTGCTAAACAGTACACAGTTCTTACAATCTATTTACTTTGTAGTGCTAAACAGTACACAGTTCTTACAATCTATTTACTTTGTAGTGCTAAACAGTGCACAGTTCTTACAATCTATTTACTTTGTAGTGCTAAACAGTACACAGTTCTTACAATCTATTTACTTTGTAGTGCTAAACAGTACACAGTTCTTACAATCTATTTACTTTGTAGTGCTAAACAGTACACAGTTCTTACAATCTATTTACTTTGTAGTGTTAAACAGTGCACAGTTCTTACAATCTATTTACTTTGTAGTGCTAAACAGTGCACAGTTCTTACAATCTATTTACTTTGTAGTGCTAAACAGTGCACAGTTCTTACAATCTATTTACTTTGTAGTGCTAAACAGTACACAGTTCTTACAATCTATTTACTTTGTAGTGCTAAACAGTGCACAGTTCTTACAATCTATTTACTTTGTAGTGCTAAACAGTACACAGTTCTTACAATCTATTTACTTTGTAGTGCTAAACAGTACACAGTTCTTACAATCTATTTACTTTGTAGTGCTAAACAGTACACAGTTCTTACAATCTATTTACTTTGTAGTGCTAAACAGTGCACAGTTCTTACAATCTATTTACTTTGTAGTGCTAAACAGTACACAGTTCTTACAATCTATTTACTTTGTAGTGCTAAACAGTGCACAGTTCTTACAATCTATTTACTTTGTAGTGCTAAACAGTACACAGTTCTTACAATCTATTTACTTTGTAGTGCTAAACAGTACACAGTTCTTACAATCTATTTACTTTGTAGTGCTAAACAGTACACAGTTCTTACAATCTATTTACTTTGTAGTGCTAAACAGTGCACAGTTCTTACAATCTATTTACTTTGTAGTGCTAAACAGTGCACAGTTCTTACAATCTATTTACTTTGTAGTGCTAAACAGTGCACAGTTCTTACAATCTATTTACTTTGTAGTGCTAAACAGTGCACAGTTCTTACAATCTATTTACTTTGTAGTGCTAAACAGTGCACAGTTCTTACAATCTATTTACTTTGTAGTGCTAAACAGTACACAGTTCTTACAATCTATTTACTTTGTAGTGCTAAACAGTGCACAGTTCTTACAATCTATTTACTTTGTAGTGCTAAACAGTGCACAGTTCTTACAATCTATTTACTTTGTAGTGCTAAACAGTGCACAGTTCTTACAATCTATTTACTTTGTAGTGCTAAACAGTGCACAGTTCTTACAATCTATTTACTTTGTAGTGCTAAACAGTGCACAGTTCTTACAATCTATTTACTTTGTAGTGCTAAACAGTGCACAGTTCTTACAATCTATTTACTTTGTAGTGCTAAACAGTACACAGTTCTTACAATCTATTTACTTTGTAGTGCTAAACAGTGCACAGTTCTTACAATCTATTTACTTTGTAGTGCTAAACAGTACACAGTTCTTACAATCTATTTACTTTGTAGTGCTAAACAGTACACAGTTCTTACAATCTATTTACTTTGTAGTGCTAAACAGTACACAGTTCTTACAATCTATTTACTTTGTAGTGCTAAACAGTGCACAGTTCTTACAATCTATTTACTTTGTAGTGCTAAACAGTACACAGTTCTTACAATCTATTTACTTTGTAGTGCTAAACAGTGCACAGTTCTTACAATCTATTTACTTTGTAGTGCTAAACAGTACACAGTTCTTACAATCTATTTACTTTGTAGTGCTAAACAGTACACAGTTCTTACAATCTATTTACTTTGTAGTGCTAAACAGTGCACAGTTCTTACAATCTATTTACTTTGTAGTGCTAAACAGTGCACAGTTCTTACAATCTATTTACTTTGTAGTGCTAAACAGTGCACAGTTCTTACAATCTATTTACTTTGTAGTGCTAAACAGTGCACAGTTCTTACAATCTATTTACTTTGTAGTGCTAAACAGTGCACAGTTCTTACAATCTATTTACTTTGTAGTGCTAAACAGTGCACAGTTCTTACAATCTATTTACTTTGTAGTGCTAAACAGTACACAGTTCTTACAATCTATTTACTTTGTAGTGCTAAACAGTGCACAGTTCTTACAATCTATTTACTTTGTAGTGCTAAACAGTACACAGTTCTTACAATCTATTTACTTTGTAGTGCTAAACAGTGCGAAGTTCTTACAATCTATTTACTTTGTAGTGCTAAACAGTACACAGTTCTTACAATCTATTTACTTTGTAGTGCTAAACAGTACACAGTTCTTACAATCTATTTACTTTGTAGTGCTAAACAGTGCGAAGTTCTTACAATCTATTTACTTTGTAGTGCTAAACAGTACACAGTTCTTACAATCTATTTACTTTGTAGTGCTAAACAGTACACAGTTCTTACAATCTATTTACTTTGTAGTGCTAAACAGTGCACAGTTCTTACAATCTATTTACTTTGTAGTGCTAAACAGTGCAGTTCTGTGAGATTAAAGCAATGAGTTGTAATTAAATTAACAGCAATTGCATATGGAGGGAAATTTTGCAACCTTCGACGTATCCGGGGACATTTTAAACACTGCCTTGTATGTAGGTTAGAGTATTGTTATAGTATGTATTAGTTATTGTTATAGTATGTATTAGTTATTGATATAGTATGTATTAGTTATTGCTATAGTATGTATTAGTTATTGTTATAGTATGTATTAGTTATTGTTATAGTATGTATTAGTTATTGTTATAGTATGTATTAGTTATTGTTATAGTATGTATTAGTTATTGATATAGTATGTATTAGTTATTGCTATAGTATGTATTAGTTATTGTTATAGTATGTATTAGTTATTGTTATAGTATGTATTAGTTATTGTTATAGTATGTATTAGTTATTGTTATAGTATGTATTAGTTATTGTTATAGAATGTATTAGTTATTGTTATAGTATGTATTAGTTATTGTTATAGTATGTATTAGTTATTGTTATAGTATGTATTAGTTATTGTTATAGTATGCATTAGTTATTGCTATAGTATGCATTAGTTATTGCTATAGTATGTATTGGTTATTGATATAGTATGTATTAGTTATTGCTATAGTATGTATTAGTTATTGCTATAGTATGTATTAGTTATTGTTATAGTATGTATTAGTTATTGCTATAGTATGTATTAGTT
The DNA here is from genome assembly GCA_947561585.1 of Caprella mutica. NCBI lineage: Eukaryota > Metazoa > Arthropoda > Malacostraca > Amphipoda > Caprellidae > Caprella > Caprella mutica. Next base: position 16,260 of record CANNZV010004878.1, read on the forward strand.
ATTGTTATAGTATGTATTAGTTATTGTTATAGTATGCATTAGTTATTGTTATAGTATGTATTGGTTATTGATATAGTATGTATTAGTTATTGTTATAGTATGTATTAGTTATTGTTATAGTATGAATTAGTTGTTGTTATAGTATGCATTAGTTATTGTTATAGTATGTATTAGTTATTGTTATAGTATGTATTAGTTATTGTTATAGTATGAATTAGTTGTTGTTATAGTATGCAGTAGTTATTGTTATAGTATGTAGTAGTTATTGTTATAGTATGCAGTAGTTATTGTTATAGTATGCAGTAGTTATTGTTATAGTATGCAGTAGTTATTGTTATAGTATGTATTAGTTATTGTTATAGTATGCAGTAGTTATTGTTATAGTATGCAGTAGTTATTGTTATAGTATGCAGTAGTTATTGTTATAGTATGCAGTAGTTATTGCTATAGTATGTATTAGTTATTGTTATAGTATGTATTGGTTATTGATATAGTATGTATTAGTTATTGCTATAGTATGTATTAGTTATTGCTATAGTATGTATTAGTTATTGTTATAGTATGTATTAGTTATTGCTATAGTATGTATTAGTTATTGTTATAGTATGTATTAGTTATTGTTATAGTATGCATTAGTTATTGTGTTATAGTATGTATTGGTTATTGATATAGTATGTATTAGTTATTGCTATAGTATGTATTAGTTATTGCTATAGTATGTATTAGTTATTGTTATAGTATGTATTGGTTATTGCTATAGTATGTATTGGTTATTGATATAGTATGTATTAGTTATTGCTATAGTATGTATTAGTTATTGCTATAGTATGTATTAGTTATTGTTATAGTATGTATTAGTTATTGCTATAGTATGTATTAGTTATTGTTATAGTATGTATTAGTTATTGTTATAGTATGCATTAGTTATTGTTATAGTATGTATTGGTTATTGATATAGTATGTATTAGTTATTGTTAGTATGTATTAGTTATTGTTATAGTATGAATTAGTTGTTGTTATAGTATGCATTAGTTATTGTTATAGTATGTATTAGTTATTGTTATAGTATGTATTAGTTATTGTTATAGTATGAATTAGTTGTTGTTATAGTATGCAGTAGTTATTGTTATAGTATGTAGTAGTTATTGTTATAGTATGCAGTAGTTATTGTTATAGTATGCAGTAGTTATTGTTATAGTATGCAGTAGTTATTGTTATAGTATGTATTAGTTATTTTTATAGTATGCAGTAGTTATTGTTATAGTATGCAGTAGTTATTGTTATAGTATGCAGTAGTTATTGTTATAGTATGCAGTAGTTATTGTTATAGTATGTATTAGTTATTGTTATAGTATGTATTAGTTATTATTATAGCACGCATTAGTTATTGTTATAGTATGCATTAGTTATTGTTATAGTATGCATTAGTTATTGTTACAGTATGCATTAGTTATTGTTATAGGGACTTTTGTTCCATGCATTAATAATTCAAAATAAATAACTTCATACAATATATATGCAGAGAAGTTAATTTAATTGTCAATTTGATTGATGGCAGACTAAGTCGAGGTCATATAAATAAATAGAATGATGTACTATATAAATAATATCTTTAACTAGAAAAATACATCATTGTACCTAATTTCATTAGAGTAAAAATAGTCTTATTGTAACTCAGAATAACTTGCTAAATTTTATGCCAGTAGTTATTTAGTGTCTTTTTTTCTCACACAGAGTTAAATGTTCCATTGTGTTACAGAGATGTACCTGCATAGCACATTTATCTCTACTTGTAGTACTGCATACATAAAACATTGTACTTATTACAATGAGTAAAGAGAAAGCAATCATTAACATGTTATATAATGGCTAAGAAAATGTCTCTAAAATGTCAGTTGCTATTTGTGTTAGTCTCTATACATAATTATTATTAGACAGAACGGATGAATGTCATGGAACGACATTTGGTATATCCTTCTATATACTATAAATAATAGTATAATAGTCCTTCTATATACTATGTAATAGAGGATATTAATCCACTATTACAAATATGGATATTAATCCAATATACTATATTTAGTCATTAAAAATAAAAACAATATTGAAAACTTAGAGATATTGTCGCAATGTATACTTGAGGAATTTTAATAACAAAATTATATTATTAATCATAAGTTCTTCATGGAGCATATAATTAACATCGTATATTCTATTTTGTGATATTTAACCCAATACAAAAATACATTGAATGAAATTTTTTTGAAATATTCGTCAATTATTTTGAATTTCTTTTAACTTTGATATCTAATATTTTCTAGCAAGGAAATAAAGTGTATGTATAGTTTGCACACAATTGTTGTAAAACATCCAATAAACGATGCTAGTTGGTTATTATAAAAAAAATTGATTGGGTAGAATTAGCTTCAAATATCGAATATAAATTGTATTCCTACCGGTTGGAAATTTCAAAAGATTTTTTTTATTAAAAAACGCATCAAAATATTGAAATATTTTCTGTGCGTGGAGTTCATTTAATTATATCTTTTATTAATATATTATAATGCTCATTGGAAGGACACGTTCTGTTAATTATAATTAATAATTAAATGAAAATATCTTTGATATTTTATCTTAGGCTATTAAAGGATTCAATTAAATAATCTAAATTATTTATGTCGAATGGAATTAACTAGATTTATTATTTAAAGAATAGATAATTATAAATAAAAATGATACGATTTAAGATATAATAAATTAATTTGGTTTACAGTCGTATATTACATACATCACAAAGATTGATATCAGGATGAAGTCTATATAATGTGAATAGATGTTACACCTTATCTTTATAATCTTACTAGTGTACTTTCCCGTTAAAAATAACGGGTAATCATCAATACCAATTTATTTCCCATTATTACGTTACTTTTAAGGAATTCAATTAAAATTAAATTTTCTGCATAGTCTAATTTATTTTATAGATTAAATAAATTTAAAAATTGAATAGAAAAAGGATATTTAAATATCAAGTCAATATATTCCCGTGCGTATCATAGTTACATTCTTCATGTTTAATACCCGTCGTGTAAAAGCGGACACCAAATAAATAAATATATAATCCCACTAAGGAAATTATTAGTATAGATTTGGTGTAAATTATATATATTTATATATGTACACTGTACAGTTTGTTATATAAATTTATTGTTTATAATATAATAGTTTTATACACAATGATAAATTTATAATATTAATTTTATTACATTAAAGATTTACACTGCATAAAATAGAAGAAATAATTTACCCAATTAAGAATGTTCCTGTTAGGAAATACATTAGTAATTATATTCACAATAAACATGAGCATCATAATAAACATGACATATCATAGTAAAATATGTTCCTGTGTGTATAATTAAAATGACATATCATAGTAAACATGATGATACAAATGTGATACAAATTTATCATCATACTCTCAATAGATTTAGTATATATATTAATGATACAATTTATTTCAAGAAAATTAATTTCAAAATATTTTATTTCTAAATAATTCATTACGAAATTATTAATTTCAAGATAATTGATTTAAAAAAAATGAATAACCCGAATAACAGAAATCCAGATAGCACAAAATCCGAAAAAAAACGGGGAAAAAAATCCGGAAAACAGAAAGAAAATTCAAAAAAATTGTAGTCCGTATAGCTAGTTGTATACTATTTTCCATGCAATAAATATTTTCTTTATATTGTATAATAAATGTTTGGTTATCTATGATGTTAATACATAATAGGAAAAATAATTTAAAAAAACATTCTTTACAATTTTACAAATGAAATTTTCTATAAAACGTCGATGTAGGCATTACAAATTTAAGTCTATATAATATCTTACAGCATGAGTCATCAATATGAATGCATATCTTGCACTATCCTCAATATGCAATATATATGACCTGTCGAATATAATGAATTAATTGATTGATATCTTTGAAGCATTCACGACATAAATCAATTATTAATGAAATTCGAAACAATGTTCGTTTGTATCTTAAATCAGGCTAGTGCAATTGATTGATTGAATTAATATATCTTGATTTCATCAGTCAATGGCATATCTTGTATGTACAGTGATTAATAATATGTATTAAATAGAATAGCTGTATAAAACAAAGAATGTTGACAGTGAAAGCGGCGTATTTCATCAAATATCAGAAAGGATTAAAACGCTGCAATGTATCAAAGGAATGGTTCAGAGTTACATAGAGAGTATATATAGAATATTACATACACACCTGAGAGATTTCTAGACTCTCAATAAATAATGTAATTAGTGAATAATCATTTTCACTTGGAGTAATGTTTATTAGTAAATATTTAAATATTAACCAAAATTTGATTTTGAAACGCCAAACATATTAATTTTTTTACCTGTCTTATAGCAGAGTGTGAGTTCGAGTGACAATTTACTGGTGAAGTACTATAAAAATATGAGCCAAGCATAACGGCACAGTAGTATAGTGAATTTAATTACACTCTATTTTAATTCGAGCATCCGGCTTAATTAGGTTACCTGAAATGAACCGATTGTACCTCGGATATTTTTGGTGTTTGATTTCAACAAATTCGGATTGTTGTTATTAAAACTATTATCGGGAATAAGATATGACTAACAATTGCTGTACATCCTAGCTAGGTACAGAGTTTCACAATTGGAAACCTTACTCGATATTAATTTTTAAATTTGTGAGCTCGCTTTGTTCTCCACAAAGATGAATAATTAATGAATTAATCGGATCTCGTAGATATAAAGTTTTTAACCAAACATGCAATCAGTGTTGGCAGGAATTCGAGACAAAATCTTTCAAATTAGTCTGCCAATGCATTGCCTACTGATTTATTGGTTAACTTTTAAACCTTAGACATATGCGCTAACATTTGGAATCGAAAATACGTTTAAAGCTCATCACTGTATGTTGCAAATAAAGAAATAAATTAGTTACTGTGCTTTAATTGTAAATCCAATAATTTATTAAATATCATTCTAAGAAAAGATGTTGTAGAAAATGTAAATGAAGAAAAGTAAAAAGTTAGCGCCACCAATCATGGCACCAATAGCTTCCCTTACAGACTTTCCTTGCCATCAATCAATGCGGTGCACAGACAACAAAAACTAATCCTAACTTGTGTTCTATCCATCAATCTACAACAGATATTAATACTCTCTGTTTGTTGTGGTATTTCTAAATATTTCGAAACTTTCTTGACGAAAGAAAGACAGTCTTTCGACCTGCAGTCTGACACAAATTGGTCTGAATGTCGGGGTTGAGAAATCGAAACCTTCGGCATTTTAGGACACAAGAAAGAAAGATTCTCTCTTAAAAGATAGAGAGAGAGAAGAAAGGAGAGAAAGAAGAGAGAAGGAAGGAGAGAGGAGATAAATGAAAGGAAAGAAAAAGTAGAGAGAAGAGAAAGAGAGAGAGAGAAGAAATATCGAATTGTCTTATTTTTTTAACTTAATTAATTTTCAGAACTATTCTATATATAATTAGTTACACAACTTCAAACGAAGGAAATTCCTTTTTGTATGGAAATATTATAAAAAAACTTTTTATATGAAATAACTGATGGGAAATGAGATTAAAATATTGTTTCTGGTTCTCCCTGGTCCTAAGTATGTCCAAATGCAAAAGAATGCGCACACAATGTGTTCATATAAAGTTATCGTGAAAACACACAATAATAATTATTGTAGATTGAAATTCAATTAATTTACATTAAAACTCAAATCATTTGTATGTAATTACTAATTGCATAACATTGAAAACATTCTTTTGATGTGAAAACAAACAATTTCTAATTATCAGTGCTTCAACAACTCGTATGAAAATTATAAATACTCACTGTAACTGTAGCTAAAGCTACAAATACTCAATTTAACTGTAACTAAAGCTACAAATACTCACTGTAACTGTAGGTAAAGTAACAAATACTCACTGTAACTGTAGCTAGAGTTACAAATACTCACTTTAACTGTAGCTAAAGCTACAAATACTCATTGTAACTGTAGCTAGAGTTACAAATACTCACTGTAACTGTAGCTAAAGCTACAAATACTCATTGTAACTGTAGCTAGAGTTACAAATACTCACTGTAACTGTAGCTAAAGCTACAAATACTCACTGTAACTGTAACTAAAGTTACAAATACTCACTGTAACTGTAGCTAGAGTTACAAATACTCACTGTAACTGTAGCTAGAGTTACAAATACTCACTGTAACTGTAGCTAAAGCTACAAATACTCACTGTAACTGTAGCTAGAGTTACAAATACTCACTGTAACTGTAGCTAGAGTTACAAATACTCACTGTAACTGTAGCTAGAGTTACAAATACTCACTGTAACTGTAGCTAGAGTTACAAATACTCACTTTAACTGTAGCTAAAGCTACAAATACTCACTGTAACTGTAACTAAAGTTACAAATACTCACTGTAACTGTAGCTAGAGTTACAAATACTCACTGTAACTGTAGCTAGAGTTACAAATACTCACTGTAACTGTAGCTAAAGCTACAAATAATCACTGTAACTGTAGCTAAAGTTACAAATACTCACTGTAACTGTAGCTAGAGTTACAAATACTCACTGTAACTGTAGCTAGAGTTACAAATACTCATTGTAACTGTAGCTAGAGTTACAAATACTCACTGTAACTGTAGCTAAAGTTACAAATACTCACTGTAACTGTAGCTAAAGTTACAAATACTCACTGTAACTGTAGCTAGAGTTACAAATACTCACTGTAACTGTAGCTAGAGTTACAAATACTCACTGTAACTGTAGCTAGAGTTACAAATACTCATTGTAACTGTAGCTAAAGCTACAAATACTCACTGTAACTGTAGCTAGAGTTACAAATACTCATTGTAACTGTTGCTAAAGTTATATAGTATATGACGTCACAAGATTATTCAATTAACATATCCAAATATCGCGATATGACAATATTTTTCACTTTCTTAATTCAAATTATATAGGGACATTACAGTTAACGAAAACTGTAACAAAATTAAATATAAAGTATAGTATGTATTTATCAACGTAAATGATTCATACAATATTTTCAGAAGAAATTTGAGTGGTCCTAAAAATACCATGTAACTTTGTAATATCTTGTAGGGTAACTTTTATACCGGTAACGATAACTTATAGTCTGCAAACAATCCAATTTGAATACAAAATAGCATATAAATATGTGTCATTCACATTAAATTATTATAGCAATCACGCGAACACATAATTAACATATGGTTATGACATCTTAAAACCATATAATAAGAACCAAATCAAATACAGATTGCTTACATATTTCATTATGCAAGTGTCACCACGTGTCACTTATTATGCACTGTAATAACTGTTCATTAAAGTGTTTACGTTGGAGTCAACTTTTTCATTCAGGAAACCCGGATCGAGTGACTAAAATGAACGATAAAATAAACTAATTCCGTGTATATAAAAAGCGATACAAATTCGCTTTATTCGGACCTACTAATAGGTTCGAATTAGGTAAACGAAAATTTATTTCGATTAATCCTACAGTTAATTTTTAGAAAAATAGTTATAATATAATACAAAAGGTACATAAATCTTACACTTATATTATTAAAGTAATTAACGTGTGTACGCACTACTAATTGACAATTTATTATGTTGTATATTACAATCACTAATTAATTATCAATCAAATAATTATCAAAAGTATAAACACAATAACATGATGACAAAATGTATATTATTTTATTCCTGTTAAAAAGCATAAATAGTGGTGACTGGTGACATAACAATAATTAGTCACAAGCGTCACATATAACTGCCCATTAATGTTTTAATTGTCAACACTCTAACATAATTATTCTTTATTGTTTCCTTTATTCCACCAAAACACATTAGGGCAGAAAAAAATATGACTGCAAATGAGTGGGTGGCTCTAAGTATTAAACATGTAGTGATAAGCTGAGTATACTGTAATACTCTATACAGTGAACTATATAGTAAGCTATATACTGTAATACTCTATACAGTGAACTATATAGTAAACTATATACTGTAATACTCTATACAGTGAACTATATAGTAAGCTATATACTGTAATACTCTATACAGTGAACTATATACTGTATATAGTAAACTATATTCAGTAAAGAGTAAACTATATACTGTATTGAGTAAACTATATACTGTATATACAGTAAACTATTTACTGTATATACAGTAAACTATATACTGTATTGAGTAAACTATATACTGTATATACAGTAAACTATTTACTGTATATACAGTAAACTAATTACTGTATATACAGTAAACTATCTACTGTATATACAGTAAACTATCTATAACTACTGTATATACAGTAAACTATACTGTATGTACAGTAAACTATACTGTATGTACAGTAAACTATACTGTATGTACAGTAAACTATATACTGTGTACAATTATATTTGACATTGGTGTTATATTACATGATATTAATAAACATTTAAATCAACTCTGTGATTAATATACCTATTCAAATGACAAACTTTACTAATTCTAAAGAAATATATTTCATATAGTTAGTATTCCCAAAGATTTTCTCTAATACAAAGAAAACTATTACCTTTTGGGTAACTATGATAATCTGCAGCGAGTATGAATACTATTATACTATTCAATTCATAATATATAAAATATTATTACATGAAATATTTTTTATTAAAGTTATTCAAATATATATTCTTCTTTTTAGAAAACTAAAATGAAAACCGTTTTGGTAAAATAATTTGTTTCAAAAAATACCCCAACCCTTACCCTTTGTACTAAAAAATGATGTTTTTCCAGACCGAATAGAAAATTGACATTTTTTGCTTCGTTCAAGCAATTTTCGTCTATTATCTTATTATAATTCATATGTTCTAAAATGATATACTCAATTCTATAAAAAAACATGTTACATTACACAATACTAATGTTATGTCACATTACACATGTCATTTCGCATTGAATTTGTGAGCATCAAAGTACTGATACATTATAGGTACTACTTTCAGTGTTTAATTTCCAACTCTCTGGTGCATTAGAAGATATTCCCCCAGTGAAGCCTATCAAGTAACAGAAAGAGAAAGTGTGAAGCTGACTCACTTCAGAGTCTCTTTGAATAAATGACTGCCTAACTTATTGAGTATGCAGTCATTCTGAGAGAGATGCTCTATGCATTTAATGATGGAAACCAGTGGATATGTAACGTTTGCTGCAGAAGAAAAGGCAATAACATTATGTTGAATGATAGTCATTAGTGAATGATTGATCTGATCTTTGGTAGATAGATTATTTATTAGATTAATTTTCATATAACAGAGGAAGAAAGCTCGTGTCATGAATACAAGTAATAATATTTATAACTATGCAAATAATAAAATATATCATTATACTGTGTATATAAAACACACATATCACTGACGTCAATAAGTAGTTAAATAGTTTAGCACAGGGAAATCTGGATGGACAAATAGAACTGTATTAGCTTCACAATGTTTATTTTCATAGAAGTACATAAACAGTTCAGAGACAAACAATAAAAAACTACTACGAATTATAAGATAAAAATGTAATTAACTTTACAATGGTTTAGCATCCTAGTAGGTAATTATAATATTTGGTAAAATAGAACATTCTTACCAAATTGTATCCAAATATTAGAGTAATAATTAGATATATTAATGTGCAATTAACAGATGTAACCTCTCCTTTCTTTTATTTCCTCCATTGAAACTTAATATTTCTTATATCATGCGAATGTAGTTACTTCATCTATTTTAATTTATTCACATTGAGAGAAGTTCAAAGCCTCTCCTCGAATAAACATCAAATATAACTCTATTCGATACCAACATATTAGGGCAGACACAAACTAAATTATATCGGGGAAAATAAATTAGTCTGGTGAAGAAATAAACATAGGCATAATAGTTCCTGTGATGTTTAAATTAAATACTCTACTTCTTAATGTGTTTCCAGGTTGTTGTTTCTTGGTGAATGTAGAGAAACAGTTTATGTTCTTATGTCTCTTTTCAGGGAGTTAAAATAAAGAGTAGTCTAGCTAAATTATAAATTTAGTAAGCTAATTTTAATGATTATTTATTGAATGAAAGGAACATAGAAAAATTTCATTGTATTGTAGAGACTCTATACCTGATTATCTACACTGTATTGTAGAGACTCTACCTGATTATCTACATTTTATTGTAGAGACTCTACCTGATTATCTACACTGTATTGTAGAGACTCTACCTGATTATCTACACTGTATTGTAGAGAATCTACCTGATTATCTACATTTTATTGTGTAGTCTTCTCTACAATGAGAACTTTAGCTAAATGTTTTGGTTTTTTTAACTCGGTAGCCGGAAATTTCGGTCTGAAAATATTTTTGTCCTGGAACTTTTGGTATCGGAATAAATGGAAGATTATTTTGAAACTTTCAACATAAATGGTCAGTATGTAGTTTGTTTCATCCGCTAGTTTGTTGTACTGCACATTTCATGTTCAATGACACGCTCCCAATACATCTAACTCAGCGGTTAGATGTACCCCTGCATAGAAAACAATTTTAGCTGTGGACCCCTGAGATAAAAATTTAGCGCGTGTACTTGGAAGTTTTTATCAAAGTAATTATTCAATTTAAAAAGTTTGTAGGCGTAATATTAAACTACAAATGTAATAAAAAATAAATATACATATAACACTTAATTGGTAATTATTAATTACTACTAATACATGATAGATAAAATGAAACCTATGTAAATAAATTAATACTACTCGAAAACTATGAAACTAAATTTGGGAATGCTTTTACTGGATTTAAAATAGTTTTTAATCGTATAATTATAATGCATAGCAATTTGTTGCAATAGTTAGCGACTGGAGCGTTGTTTTTTGATAGATGTCAAATAATCTTAATTGGGAGTCGTCAGAGAGAATACACAGTGGGATTGTGACAAAAATTGGTTACCCAAAAGTTATAATGGTATCACATCAGCAGAGTCCATTTATATAGTTTATATAGTCCTTTCTTACGTCAGAAGTTAAACCAAACAAAACAATTTTAAATGGGATAAATTTATAAAAACAAAAAGTAATTTAATTAATTACTTTTTAATTTCAATTAAGTAATTAAAAGAAAAACTTTTATTATCAAAACTATACAATTCCAGACTTATTTTCGCTGCATATAGTGCTGGACTCCTTGCTAGGGGTCCACGGGGGTCCACGGGATCTAACTGATAATATTTTACTTATACCTCAGACCGAAAATTCTAAATCCGAGGCCGAATTTTCCGCTAAAATCTCATGTTGAATAAATGTCGAAATTACTATAATATTACGTATTATTTTACAACGGTTAATGATGTCATCCGCTATTAAGAAATTCACTACACTTTTAAATATTCATAATCTAACTTTTTCTATTATTGTTCTTTAATAAAATCATTATAAAACGAGAACGAATTTTCCAGAACCCTTCAACTTACCAGGTTATTAAATACTATGGTACAATCCGATTGGTTTTAATATGAAATTATGAGAAGTATGTCTCAACAAGAGTCTTCATTTATGACATGTTCATTGTGCACAATACATGCACATGTAATTTCCCTCAGTCAATATAATTATTAAATTATAAATAGTAATTTTCGATGAAATTTGTCTTCAATTGAATTTCTTTTATTTTTATACCTATACTAAATGATGTCAAAAAAAAACTTTCGATTTTATAATCATATTCTACCTATCTATTGTTTAACGATAATAAAATAGCCTTAAAATCTAATACGATTACTTATCACAATTTGTTCGAAACAGCCTCTTAACAGTGCCTCTCTAATTCCAAACAGAGATAGTCTGTTCCAACAGAGATAATCTGTTCCAACAGAGATAATCTGTTCCAACAGAGATATAATCTGTTCCCAGAGAGATAAGACACTGTGCAAACTCATGCAGCGTTAATTTGCTCTTTGCGTAGTGCAGGCAGCAGTGTGACGATATGCGGGCAGTATGGAGCAGCTGATGAGAAGATTGTCATATATGGTGTAAGTAAATAGGCCCTAATTGAAAGTAAATTACCTTTGGTCCTAGAAATGGGACATTGGACATAATATTGATTAAATCAATAGTTTTCTTTACTCATGGTAAAGTAAAAACAGTAAAACTTATCCTAAATAATTTAAATTGCAGTTAATAATTGAGTTGTGTTTATGATATTCCTGTGTATAGATTTATGAACACATTCACATTGATTTACAATGACTAGGGTTATTAAAACTAGTGCTCCTTTGCATTATATTTGTTATATTGAAAGATTAGAGACTATATTTGTGTGATTGAAGTTTTTTACATTTGTATAATGAATGACAATATAAGTAGTTTTACAGTCATGTCATATTCTCTTAATCTCTTTTAATTGGAAGAAAATAAAGAAATAGAATGGAAGAAATTTCCCTCTGATAAGTAGAAACCACCTCGAGAAACATGTTAATTAATTGTAGAACCTAGCGTAAATGATATTAATAATTCTAACTTTGACGTATTAATACAATATCCTCTCAAATGTTAGATAGATTCCAAAAGTCATATAAAATTGATGAAATATTTTTACGTTAGTGCTTTTCTTTCTAAAATTCAATCAAAGGATCAGAAATTCAATGATTCCAAATTACATTCTTTTGTCGGATGAGATATTTGACATTGGTTATTAACGCACATCTGTTTTTTAGACTTTGGAGTCATATTCGTTCTTCTTAAAGTGTGTAAAGAATATGTATATAAATATGTTTTTCTTTAAATAAAATGTCTCCTTTTTTTATGAATATGGAAATATATGCACAAGTAAGTTAATTTATAAACTAATGTGTTTAAAAACAAATATATTTTATGGTTGAATTTACCTGTTTGACATGAAAACACTTGTTCAGAATAGACCAATTAGGGGTCTTCTCAAAGTGGATAAATGATGTATAATTGTATATATTGCTATAAAATAGATCACAATTTGAAATACTAAACACATTTAATTCTTACTTAAACTAATTCATTCATTTGAATTGATGTCATAAATAAATAACCTGGTAAATATAGTTAAACAAATGCTATAATCAATAGAGATGTTACTCAACAACAAACATGATAAGAATAGTCTCCCAAGATCACACAAGAATGTCCTACTGAGCCTAATTTGTCCTATTTTCAGTGAAAGTGGGACAAGCCAATTTCTCTTCCATGCATCATGTTTCATTGCAGGTTTATTGAGTGACGTCCAATTTGTAATTCTCTTCCATTACTAAAAATGCTGTCAATTTAAATCAGCCGGTATAGAATGTTCTTCAGAATTTCAATGAAAAGTCTGCACAACTTCTTTCTTTATTTCTTTAGTAGGTACAGTCAAAAAGAAGAGCATCTGCAGTATTATTTTCACTGAGACAAATGGTGATGCACCAAAGTAACACAGTGAAGTGTCAAGAGATTTTCTAGTTAATGATATAATCCTCAGAAGCGGTACATCTAATACCATTTAAATCTGAAATAATTATTAAGTCCATTATGTAATATACGTATTTTCAATATACTCAGTCGACATTTTCAGGATTTTTTTTTTGCGCTATAGGCCAGTACTGTTCTAGTTTGTTTTGCAAATTTTAAGGACACCCTAAAATGTGTGGAGGGTTCGTTCCCTAGCTGAATATTCCAGTATATGTGTCCATCATCAACACAGTAGTGGATTCAGTCCGTTTGTCCGACTCCGACCTTATAAAGGGAAGTACAATATCTAATTCAGTAGGTACTCAGTGTTTCCAAGTTGTAGTATTCGATCAACTCGTAATTTTTGCAAATTGATTGTTTGAAAGGATAGTTATTTTTATTATTTATGAACTATATATTGTATAATGATGTTTAAGCTTGCATTTGTAGTAAGTGTGACATTAATTACAAATTGAGTTAAAAAACATGCATTATAACTAATCTAAATAATATTTTTCCATTATAAAATAATAGAGAACATCAGGTTATACTCGGTGTAAATTATAGAAACGAACATATCGACATGAGAAAATATAATAATGGATAAAATAACTACACTTTTTAATATAATAACCATTAACAATTGATATTCTTTAAATAGTACTGTAATTTCGATAAATTTTTCCTAATTCATATCATTCATCTGTAAAGCCTACTTATCCATTGAATTAGCTGAGTAATTAGATATTATATCCCATATATCATGAATAATACCCCTCAGCGATAGATAATGACATTGCACTTAGTTACTAATTAATTAGTTACAAATTTAATAGGATGTGGTTAATGGTAACTGGCAACTCAACTGACGAGAGTCACTGAAGGAATTTAGGAAGTAAAGCACTAGTGTTAGAAGTAAAGCACTAGTGTTAGAAGTAAAGCACTAGTGATAGAAGTAAAGCACTAGTGTTAGAAGTAAAGCACTAGTGTTAGAAGTAAAGCACTAGTGTTAGAGGTAAAGCACTAGTGTTAGAGGTAAAGCACTAGTGTTAGAGGTAAAGCACTAGTGTTAGAAGTAAAGCACTAGTGATAGAAGTAAAGCACTAGTGTTAGAAGTAAAGCACTAGTGTTAGAGGTAAAGCACTAGTGTTAGAAGTAAAGCACTAGTGTTAGAAGTAAAGCACTAGTGTTAGAAGTAAAGCACTAGTGTTAGAAGTAAAGCACTAGTGTTAGAAGTAAAGCACTAGTGTTAGAAGTAAAGCACTAGTGTTAGAAGTAAAGCACTAGTGTTAGAAGTAAAGCACTAGTGTTAGAAGTAAAGCACTAGTGTTAGAAGTAAAGCACTAGTGTTAGAAGTAAAGCACTAGTGTTAGAAGTAAAGCACTAGTGTTAGAAGTAAAGCACTAGTGTTAGAAGTAAAGCACTAGTGTTAGAAGTAAAGCACTAGTGTTAGAAGTAAAGCACTAGTGTTAGAAGTAAAGCACTAGTGTTAGAAATAAAACACTAGTGTTAGAAGTAAAGCACTAGTGTTAGAAGTAAAGCACTAGTGTTAGAGGTAATGCACTAGTGTTAGAAGTAAAGCACTAGTGTTAGAAGTAAAGCACTAGTGTTAGAAGTAAAGCACTAGTGTTAGAAGTAAAGCACTAGTGTTAGAGGTAAAGCACTAGTGCTATAAATAAAGCACTAGTGTTAGAAATAAAGCACTAGTGTTAGAAGTAAATCACTAGTGTTAGAAGTAAAACACTAGTGTTAGAAGTAAAGCACTAGTGTTAGAAGTAAAGCACTAGTGTTAGAAATAAAGCACTAGTGTTAGAGGTAAAGCACTAGTGTTAGAAGTAAAGCACTAGTGTTAGAAGTAAAGCACTAGTGTTAGAAGTAAAGCACAAGTGTTAGAAGTAAAGCACTAGTGTTAGAAGTAAAGCACTAGTGTTAGAAGTAAAGCACTAGTGTTAGAAATAAAGCACTAGTGTTAGAAGTAAAGCACTAGTGTTAGAGGTAAAGCACTAGTGTTAGAAGTAAAGCACTAGTGTTAGAGGTAAAGCACTAGTGTTAGAAGTAAAGCACTAGTGTTAAAGGTAAAACACTAGTGTTAGAAGTAAAGCACTAGTGTTAGAGGTAAAGCACTAGTGTTAGAGGTAAAGCACTAGTGTTGGAGGTAAAGCACTAGTGTTAGAAGTAAAGCACTAGTGTTAGAGGTAAAGCACTAGTGTTAGAGGTAAAGCACTAGTGTTGGAGGTAAAGCACTAGTGTTAGAAGTAAAGCACTAGTGTTAGAGGTAAAGCACTAGTGTTAGAGGTAAAGCACTAGTGTTGGAGGTAAAGCACTAGTGTTAGAAGTAAAGCACTAGTGTTAGAGGTAAAGCACTAGTGTTGGAGGTAAAGCACTAGTGTTAGAAGTAAAGCACTAGTGTTAGAGGTAAAGCACTAGTGTTAGAAGTAAAGCACTAGTGTTAGAAGTAAAGCACTAGTGTTAGAAGTAAAGCACTAGTGTTAGAGGTAAAGCACTAGTCTTAGAAGTAAAGCACTAGTGTTAGAAGTAAAGCACTAGTGTTAGAGGTAAAGCACTAGTGTTAGAAGTAAAGCACTAGTGTTAGAAGTAAAGCACTAGTGTTAGAAGTAAAGCACTAGTGTTAGAAGTAAAGCACTAGTGTTGGAGGTAAAGCACTAGTGTTAGAAGTAAAGCACTAGTGTTAGAGGTAAAGCACTAGTGTTAGAAGTAAAGCACTAGTGTTAGAGGTAAAGCACTAGTGTTAGAGGTAAAGCACTAGTGTTAGAAGTAAAGCACTAGTGTTAGAAGTAAAGCACTAGTGTTAGAGGTAAAGCACTAGTGTTAGAGGTAAAGCACTAGTGTTAGAGGTAAAGCACTAGTGTTAGAAGTAAAGCACTAGTGTTAGAGGTAAAGCACTAGTGTTAGAAGTAAAGCACTAGTGTTAGAAGTAAAGCACTAGTGTTAGAAGTAAAGCACTAGTGTTAGAGGTAAAGCACTAGTGTTAGAGGTAAAGCACTAGTGTTAGAAGTAAAGCACTAGTGTTAGAGGTAAAGCACTAGTGTTAGAGGTAAAGCACTAGTGTTAGAGGTAAAGCACTAGTGTTAGAAGTAAAGCACTAGTGTTAGAAGTAAAGCACTAGTGTTAGAGGTAAAGCACTACAGTTAGAGGTAAAGCACTAGTGTTAGAGGTAAAGCACTAGTGTTAGAAGTAAAGCACTAGTGTTAGAGGTAAAGCACTAGTGTTAGAGGTAAAGCACTAGTGTTAGAGGTAAAGCACTAGTGTTAGAAGTAAAGCACTAGTGTTAGAAGTAAAGCACTAGTGTTAGAAGTAAAGCACTAGTGTTAGAGGTAAAGCACTAGTGTTAGAGGTAAAGCACTAGTGTTAGAGGTAAAGCACTAGTGTTAGAAGTAAAGCACTAGTGTTAGAGGTAAAGCACTAGTGTTAGAGGTAAAGCACTAGTGTTAGAGGTAAAGCACTAGTGTTAGAAGTAAAGCACTAGTGTTAGAAGTAAAGCACTAGTGTTAGAAGTAAAGCACTAGTGTTAGAGGTAAAGCACTAGTGTTGGAGGTAAAGCACTAGTGTTAGAAGTAAAGCACTAGTGTTAGAGGTAAAGCACTAGTGTTAGAAGTAAAGCACTAGTGTTAGAAGTAAAGCACTAGTGTTAGAAGTAAAGCACTAGTGTTAGAGGTAAAGCACTAGTGTTAGAAGTAAAGCACTAGTGTTAGAAGTAAAGCACTAGTGTTAGAGGTAAAGCACTAGTGTTAGAAGTAAAGCACTAGTGTTAGAAGTAAAGCACTAGTGTTAGAAGTAAAGCACTAGTGTTAGAAGTAAAGCACTAGTGTTAGAGGTAAAGCACTAGTGTTAGAAGTAAAGCACTAGTGTTAGAAGTAAAGCACTAGTGTTAGAGTAAAGCACTAGTGTTAGAAGTAAAGCACTAGTGTTAGAGGTAAAGCACTAGTGTTAGAAGTAAAGCACTAGTGTTAGAAGTAAAGCACTAGTGTTAGAGGTGAAGCACTAGTGTTAGAGGTAAAGCACTAGTGTTAGAGGTAAAGCACTAGTGTTAGAAGTAAAGCACTAGTGTTAGAGGTAAAGCACTAGTGTTAGAAGTAAAGCACTAGTGTTAGAAGTAAAGCACTAGTGTTAGAAGTAAAGCACTAGTGTTAGAGGTAAAGCACTAGTGTT
>CANNZV010004879.1:0-33939 GCA_947561585.1 Caprella mutica
GTTTATAGTTATAGGTAAATAGTAGTTATTGTTGGTATATTTTATTCTTAATAATCGAAAATATGGAACTGTCCGGTAACTCGGAATTTACCCCTAGTACCTATATAGATTAAATAAAATTTCGAACAAGGGTGTAATTAAGACAGTCACCTCACATTGTTTATTTTACAGTTCAACTTACTATACTTAATTACTTTAACCGTTACAATTAATAAGTTAGGCAATATATCGAGTTTTAAATTCAGATAATTGTAATTTAAACCCGTCTTTAACAGTCCAATTTCCCACACTAGCTCAAGTAGATAGGTAGTTATGTAGTTTATCTAGGGTCAAGCAGGTAAATTGCGGCACACTAACAAACTCTGATCTCTAACAACAGAAACATCATAGCTGCAAAACACACGTTGAAAACTCAAATTAATAAATTATAGCATGCACTGCGCTTCTTTGATAGCTATGCCATTTTAAAATTTAATTTAATTAAAGGGCCGCAATTTACCTGTGTGACCTATATGTAGGTAAGTAGGTAGTTATGTTGTAAATAAATTACCTATAGCACAGTGATACTTAACAAGGGGTAACTAACTAGGGTCAAGTAGGTAAATTGCGGCACTTTGACTAACTGCTGTCTCTTATCGTATAAACATCGTATATAAC
Source organism: Caprella mutica (assembly GCA_947561585.1). Taxonomy (NCBI): domain Eukaryota; kingdom Metazoa; phylum Arthropoda; class Malacostraca; order Amphipoda; family Caprellidae; genus Caprella; species Caprella mutica. The sequence continues at coordinate 658 of CANNZV010004879.1, forward strand.
ATCGTAGAAACTTCAAAGCACTCTTGAAATAAATAAAATCTAGCACAAATTGAGCTTATTATGATATTAAAAAAATCAGTGTATATTACTTTCAGAAGGATTTTGATACTTTCTTTATAGGGCTGCAATTTGAAATTAAAGGACTGCAATTTACCTGTGTGACCCTAGGTAGGTACTTCTTAGTTTTATTATTCTAATTATAATTGTTTTAAACTATTTTCTCTCTTTAGAGACTATTATAACTAGGTACAGTATATAGAATAACAAAAACCTCTAACTATAAAGGTTCTTGATTACACACGCTGAGATAACCTACCTCAACCAAATTGTGTTTCATCACTGGGTCAGAGGGAGGGAGGGAGGGTTGGCCGAAGTGCGGTCATGAGCCCCCTGGACTTAAGCCCTCACGGTCATGAGACCCCCTAGGACATATCCCCCCCCCCACCGGTCACGAGCCCCTCCCCCCCCCTGTTTTTTAATCCTTATTTAACTAGTTAAACAAATGAAGATCTACATAGATAGGGTTAACTGAGGTTTCATAATTTAAACAAGTTTGTTGTATCCTCTAGTTTGTTGTACTATACACTTCATGATTGTTTAATAACATGGCAGGGGGTTGGGGGGGGGGGGGGCGTCACGCTGCTCGATATACTTATATTTTATGTTCAATCAGTAATGAACTACAAAAGTGTCAATAAGGATTAAATAATTTAGGGAAATAAGGATTAAAAGCAGGGGGGCACTTGACCAGAGGGTTATGTCTCAGGGAGGCTCATGACCGGGGGCTCGTGACCTACAGCCGGGTTGGCCACTCTAATTTAAAGACGGATATAATTTACAAATAATATTATTTAGCTACTAGCTACTACTAAAGAGAATCATATTTCAAATGAGTGCACCTAATTATATTTTAGATACCTATATATAGTAATATAATTCATTCTAACTCTGATGGTATTTAACTTTGTTGTTCCAGTCATAAAATTGTTCATATTCGTCCAGCCTCAAGAAATAACATCCTTTTATGTTCGCATTAAGTTCCATGAGGTTATGATACCTTTTGAATACAATTCGAACATTCGCTCAGCATCCTTTTGGGATGTGGGATTTGAAGCGGAGAGGCGGTACTCCAACGGAGTTCCCGGAGATATTGTCATGTTACCTGGGGAATACTCTTAAAATATTGCACTTCTATTTATATATTTAAGAACTCAAGTTAATGTGATATAACATTAATCACAATGTTTGCTTCATATTCTGTTTCTCATTAACATTCGTTAAGCTCTCACTTATATTATGCTGTTCCTCACGTAACTTTGTTATGCTGTTTAAAACATAAAATACCGCTTATATCTTAGATTGTTTTACAATACAGTTCATAGACAACAGTAGATTGGTTTACTGAACGTTATTTAATTATAAATAATTATTAGCTTTATTCATACCATGTTCTTACAATGTTCTCGTTTCCACACCGGTAATGACTTATATTTCTTCCGTTTCAGTTTACTGGTAACTTTTCCTTAATTTATCATATCATTAAACTATGATATATCACTTATTTCATGCCATTAATTCCATGATTCATTATTATTAACTCATTTACTTATCAAACATATTACAGTTATCATTAAAATCATCAAGAGCTCTCTTTCAAACTCATTCCTCATCTAGGCATAATTAACTCTCGGTTTCCTTAAATCACATTCACTTCTGTTGTAATTTGAACCTTTACATGTTTTCACATGTCAAGTAATTAATTAATTAACTATAAGCTCTGAGTAAGCTAGTGGCTTTATTGACAATATTTTCCCACTTGAGAATTCACATCACATTTCTCTTTTTCTTTCTAATTACCACTAGTCCGTTAACTAGATCATATCTTAGTTTTTTAACAAGGTTTTCACATATTATCCGATATTACATTAACTATGGTTAAACAGCATGAACCTCTAAGTAACTTTAAATTACTTCAAAATTATTGATATACAACATTAATACCAAACTAGTCATTTAAATATTCATGATATATATCATTCCTTTTCAATCTTTCAAACAGTTTCACTCTTTTTATGCTGAGTCATTCACCTGTACTTCATATTTACGTTACATCTTTTATCTGACTCGATTATCTTAAATTAATGAATTGATCGACAGGTTCTTTTTCAAACACTGCAATTATCACTATTTGAATAGGCGTGTAACCTTTCTTTCAAAAAATATTAATTAACATCGTGATTATTAATTGATTTCATCCATGGAAATTAGGTATGAATTCGTCACAAATGTACATGCATATCTTAGGTTTTTCGGTTTTACTTGGAACCTGTCTACATCTTATAAATATGACAACGTTATTCACTTTCAACTTAAAAGTTGTTTTGACCCTAGTAAGCTATTCACATCCCTGACTGTACTTTCTGTCTATTCCTATATGATATAACCTTTTTAGGATATCACCTTCTTATGATATCACCTTTTTATGATATCACCTTCTTATGATATCACCTTTTTATGATATCACCTTCTTATGATATCACCTTTTATGATTTCACCTTCTTATGATATCACCTCCTTACGATATCACATTTTTAACAATATCACCTTTTTATGATATCACCTTTTCATGATATCACCTTATAAATATGACAGCGTAATTTCAAAAGTTTTTATTGACGTTATTGCTATATAAGCCACCAACAATAAATATCATTTCATTAAAATATGTCAAATAACGAAATACAAGAATGGGTTAATTACTTCCATGCATGTACTGAAAATCTGGGGAAAATTGCTGTGTTCATTTATATAGGTATATTGTTACTTTCTCAAATTCACCTTTGGTTATTAATTTATTATTACATGACAAATTCACAGGCTGTAAGACCCATTTAATTTATCATCCACTCTGAATATACTAATGTTCATTGTCTTTGGTTTTTTAAACAGATTACCAGTAACTATACTTTCGCTTTCCTTCAAGCCTCTTTGAATATTCTATACATTTACTGTCTTTTCAAGACTAATGCACATATTCTTTGGTTCTAACCTTTATTCTTACCATTTTCTACGGTGACTACTAATAAATTGCAACTGTATAGCTATTTCAAACACTGTTCTAATGTTTTTCACTTCATACTTGTAAAAATAGTATTTTTTAAAGTTTCGTTCTATAATTATTGTGAATCCATTATTCACTTTACCTTTTATAGACCAACAACCGTTATATTGTTATCTATCGTTCTTTCCACGAGCATTTATAATATTACTTCTATTTCTTACGATAATAGGATTTACTTAAAGAAGAATTAGGCAAAATAGATTAGATTTAAATGTAGTTTTCATTCAGATAATTAAGCCATAAATGTACTGAGATACATGGTATTTTTTGCCTATCACTATATAAATAGTTTTTTCACTATTCTAACCCATCTAAAATTTTCTGTGCAATTGTTATATTCTCAAATTTTTATTGCATCTGTTAAAAGTTTATTACCATTAAATGATACACATGGACTAATTTTTCCTATCATCCTATCTTCTACTACGTACACTATTAGAGAATACTGGTTAGCATACGATCCAAATCTTATCATTCCCCAAAATGTAATGACGTAATAATCATCTTAATTAACTATGAACATTGCGGCAAGAAGGAATTATTTGTGTCTCTCATTTTTTTAACTTTTAATTTCTGCTAAGTCGTATTTCGGTGAAGCCACTTTCAATTATTATATATCTTTCGGTGTCCGGAAAAGTGCCAGGCGGAAAAGTGCAGGGCGGAAAACTGCCGAGGCGGAAAACTGCCAGTCACTTATTGGCAATACATGTATATTTTTTGACTTTCTGAAATATTCTTTAGTTATAAACACATTTAAATTTATAAAAACGGCGTTAGTCCTTCTTTATGAGGTTAAGAGGACATTCATTTTACAGTAATAACTACATAGATATTGGAATACTTAAATTATATTCAAATAAAAATAATATTTCGACAAATATACCTCTTTAAACACTCAGTAAACCAAACTTCAGTACACATATAGATTTCATAATTACTATTTTAAACTTATTTTCAAAGTTACATAAATTTTAAAAACATGTTGAGTTACGTAATTATAGTCTCTTTTTTTTTTAAATTTCCTATTGACGTCAGTAATATAGCCTTTGGTTCCGAAGCAAACGTTAAACCCTGTGTACTGATTTGTGAATACTAGATACCTAATTAGATTTTCTCACAATAATATAATTTTAAATTATACAACAAATTAAGTGAATGTTAAATCCACTTATATGTTTGTTAAATAGTTATTACATTTACATTTTTATTCTCCATGTTATTAATACAACCCATTCATTTTAACAATTTTCATTTATATGTAAAAAGTATTACTAATTTATATGCAATCAATTCGATCGAGTGAAATTGTCAGAGAATTAGGTAAGTAATAGCAGTTTAATAATCATTGATGTTGGGTTGCAAATTTTAAATATTTCACGAACATCGATTAAAGTTTTTTATTGTGAGTACAAGTGAGTATTAAGCTACCCTACAAACAATTCCATTTGTGTATATACCATGTGGCATTTATACATTTAAATCATGTGTATATCATGCATATTTTTGGAAATGGATACCATATTTATTGTTGTTTTACGTGGTAATATGGTAAATTATATGTGTTTACCATATGTTATAAGTATTATAAGTATATTATTTAACATGTTGCTATGAATGTTATTATAATATTATAATATATTATATATTATAAGTAAATTCCTTGTGATATGACAAGCTATTATTTATACAAGCTTTTATTTTAACGTGTATTTATATCTTATGTGAATATTAAATGGAATAATTAGATTTGATTTAAATTTTAGTTATAATATCAAGGAAAATTTAGAACAATTTATATAGTTTGCATATTCCAATTATGCAAACTATATAATCTTAATTAGAGGAAAAGATAACTTTTATCTACATGACGTAAAAATGCATTTAATTTCATACTCTATGCTAGTTTATTGTGTTCTACAAAGCTCGCTACCCAGTACAGGCGATCTATTAAGATTTTGATGGATATTCATGATAAATTATAGAAATCCTTCCGTGATGTGATATGTACTGTTGAATTTATTTCTAAAATATCTATTAAAACGACATGAGCTCCACACAAGAGAGTTTAGCAACTCATATCGGACCTGTTCAGAGGTGTCGATGGGTTTTTACAATCAATAATTATGATCGCAATTTAAACGTAAGATCTCAATTATCAAATGTAAATTTTAAAGTGAAACGGTCAGTATGGGGATATGAAGTTGGGGAAGAGGGGACGCATCATATCCAAGGTTATTTAGAGATTTTGAGATCTGTTCGTCTTTGTTTTGTGAAACGAATTTTTCCAAATGCCTACTGGGATGCTGCGCGGTGCTTTGGAGAATTACGAGTACTGTACCAAGGGAGAAAACTTTGACTGCGTGGGGGATTTCTCTGATGTTTTCAGGAAAACTCGTGGCAATCGGAGCAGACCTGCATCAGTCCCATTGATTCTTCATGGATTGATGGATCCAAAGAAGAAGCCCCAAATAGTCGCTTCAAAGGAATATGCCGAGAGATTCTTGTACCTCGAAAGAAGTAGAACGTATTTTGTAAAGCTGAAAGAGTCGATTGCAAGCTTCGATCATTGGAAATCTCGGAAATTATTTCCATGGCAGCATAAATTGCTCAAAATAATCATGACCCAATCGGATAGAGGTTTTGTGGGAAATAGTGGAAAGTCATTTTTAGCAAATGTCCTTAACATTCTCTATGGGTTTATTCTTCTAAACGAAACCATGTCAGTCCATGATATTGGACCGATGCTAGCAGATGTCAATAGATTCGTTTTAGATATACCGAGAGCAAAGCTACAGTCTTTCGACTACGGTTTCGTTGAATGCATCAAGAATGGGTACATGGCTTCTGGAAAGTATGCAGGTGTATTCAAAAGGTACATATGATTAGTTGTAGTAAGTGTAACGTAGATATATTTTATACAAATATTACCTGAGAATTATTGATGAACTTAGATTTGTCCATGACTGATTGGATTTCGTTTGAAATATTTTAATCAGATTGTTTTAAAATAGTTGTGTACATTTAGTATGTGTTGCTGCTTTCATAAATATTTCTCTTCTTCATGCTACATTCTTTTTTTTTTTTTTCTGAAGTCCTTTGTAGTTAATTGACTTATATTCTTTTGGTATTGCAGAAATTAAATGAAGTTATTTTTTGACAGGTTCAAACCATCTCCAGTAGTAGTATTCGCTAATGATGTACCGAATCTAAATGCTCTCTCTGAAGATAGATGGAAGATTGTAAGACTGGGCTTAGGTGAATTTTGCGATATGAGGAATGATGTAGCGCTACCATTTCCTCCTGAAATTCCATTCATATCCCCACCTGCATTCCCAAATTTGAATGAGGACTTCAATCTGAGAGACTATTTGGAAGGCAATTTGGACAATATGATACAGTATGGAGAAATTTCTTCCACAAATGAGAATAACCAGAATGGCAGAGTGTACAGGGCTTCGACTTCTACAGGAACGGAAATAAAGATTTTGCCACCGATTCAAAGTCAAACCCCCATGATATCTCAAGGTAATTTGACAAGGGATATATTTATAAACATTATTTGGAATAATTTAGTTTTAAATTAATTTAAAAATATCTATATCAGTTACAGTAGATCTGACGCCTGAAGTACATCAGGCACAACCAGTTTTTCAAGAAAATCTTCCTGTATGTCCAAGACATCCTGACCAGAGTGAGAACATATTAATTTTATTTTCTCGTGATATTAGTTCATTTTACGTTTCTTTACATATCCATTTTTTCCCCATTAATCCAGGTGTCTTCAGGAAGGGATGCCCTTGCTTGTCGAAAAGGAAGAATCTCTCCAAACGACAGAGTAGAGGTAGTATATTTGTCATAGTTGGAAATAAATCTAAGTCAGGCTTCTCTTTTAATGTTTAAAGTTTAATTATCTAATATTTGCCTGTATACAGAAACAAGTGTTCGTCAAACTATTTATAGTCGAACTCTGCACCAATCAGGCTCATCTAGAGGCGATTAAGCAAGTATGTATTTGGAATAGTTATGGTTTTCTTAATTCTCTATTATTTGTCTACTTATTTCACCACTAAATCATTTCATGTATTTTTTTCTTATATTCAAAAGGGAGAAGTGATGAGCGATCTCCAATAAGAAGATCCATTGAAGTAAACACCACTTGAAGGATGAAGAATCTGCGTCTTCAGAGTCGAAGCGACAATTGTTCCCAATAGTTGTTATTTGAACAAATTATTGTTTAACTATATTTAAATACATGATAAATTGTTACCACAACTTTCATATTATAATCCTTGACAGTTTACAAATATATATCCTGATAGTTTACAAAGTAGTAGTTTAATGTCTGACTGTTTCTGATTCTTAGTGCTTGACAGTTTCCCCTAATTATTTCATCTGACAGTTTATAATAATATATCCTGATAGTTTACAAAGTAGTAGTTTAATGTCTGACTGTTTCTGATACTTAGTGCTTGACAGTTTCCCCTAATTATTTCATCTGACAGTTTATAATAATATATCCTGATAGTTTACAAAGTAGTAGTTTAATGCCTGACTGTTTCTGATACTTAGTGCTTGACCGTTTCCCCTAATTATTTCATCTGACAGTTTATAATATTTCCTTATAGTTTACAAAGTAGTAGTTTAATGCCTGACTGTTTCCGATTATAGTGCCTGGCAGTTTCCAACAGTTATTCCCTATCCAACACTGAAATCGGTACTTATTCTGAAATTAAATTCACTCCACTTAACGATCTCTTTATTATTTTGTAATTAATAGTTTCAAAGATATAACTATTTTTTATTTTTGTATGTTGGTATTGGAAATTGTCAGACTCAATGTTTAGAACTTTTCAGATGATTTTAACCTGACTTAGGAATGGAGAATTTCCAACCTGACATAAGGTCATATGGAGAAGTCTATAGCGGAAAACTGCCAGGCGGAAAACTGCCAGTCACTTATTGGCAATACATGTACACTACGTGCCACACTTTTGTGCAGATCACACATTTTGCTGTAAAATGAGTATAACTCATCCAAATCGATTGAAATTTTCAGTAGACACTTGTCCAATACAGATGTAACATGCCAAGAAATTTCAAATGCCTGTGATAATTATTGGTGAATTGACAAGGATTTTTCAAAAAAAGGTATAATTTCAGAGTACCACGCTCTTGTGCAGGAGGATAAAAGTGCTTATATAACGTTCAAAAACAATTTTATTTAACTCAAAAAGTGTTATTTATATGCAGGAGCTACAAGAGTGCAAATTTAATTACTTCGAAAATACAAAATTAATGAAATTATAACAAAAACTGCATTTTAATTATTAATACCCAGTAAAACCTCCCCTCTTGTCAACGACCCTCAAAAGACGTCTATCCATGGAGCTAGTCAACTTATTTATAGTATCTGGTGTTATCTTCTCACAGATTTTCTTAATTTCCCTCCAGAGGTCCTCCTTGTTTGTGAATTGACGTCCTCCCGCATACAACTTTTGTTTTAATATGGACTAGAGGTTTTCAATTGGATTTAAATCCGGTGAGAGGCTGGACCAGACCATCAATTTATCATCCGAGAACTTAAGAGTTTCCAGGTAACTGCGGGTGGCTGTAGCTGCATGGGACGGGGCGTTATCATGCATGAAAATGATCTTTTTCTTGAGTGCAGCTAGTTGCCTTTTCAGCCACGGAACAAAATTGTTCTTCAAAAAGCTAATATAATTAGCTGACGTGATTTTAACGCCCTCTGGTACACGGTAGGGTCCCACCAATCTGTCTCCAAGTATTCCAGCCCAAATCATAACACCTCCTCCTCCTTGTTGACGACGAATCCTCTGAGGACGAGAAGAGCCATGGGCAGTCCATGACTTTGCCCAACCGTCAGGGCCGTCAAGAGTCGCTCGCATCTCATCAGTGAAGAGCAAAAACTGGAAGTCTGTCTTGAGATACTTCTCAGCCCAAGAAACTCTTGCTTTCTTGTGTGACTCCTTCAAAGGAGGCCTGATAACGGGTGAAACATGAGAAGCCATACTTCTCAAGATCCTGCAACGAGTGGTTTTGGGGACTTCCTCCATACCTGCACTCTTAAAAAATTTCCCCACTTGTGGCAGTGGAGTTCCTCTTGAGTTCCCTCTTGATCCTGGACAAGTTCCGCCTGGTTGCTACTTTCCATTTACCCTTATCCTTACGAGTGACCTTCCTCATGGGATCATCAATAAATTTCTTCACTGTACGTGGGTCACGACCGATTTCAGTGGAAATAGACTTTGCATCATGTCCCTCAGCCAGCATGGATACTATCTTACTCTTTTCAGAGTCAGAAAGACACGGGTGGCGACTCATTTTCGATATTTAAAAATGTGAGGACAACAAACACAAGAGCGTAGCACGGTTAAATAATGTAAAAATTGATCATACTCGGTTAATAAACAACGGATTACCTTCAAATTTTATACATAACCTCCTAGTGAGGGTTTCCATATTAACTGCAAATTTCATTTTATTTCATTGATTTTTACTCATTTTATCCCAAAATTTGTGATCTGCCCAAAAGTGTGGCACGTAGTGTATATTTTTTGACTTTCTGAAATATTCTTTAGTTATAAACACATTTAAATTTATAAAAACGGCGTTAGTCCTTCTTTATGAGGTTAAGAGGACATTCATTTTACAGTAATAACTACATAGATATTGGAATACTTAAATTATATTCAAATAAAAATAATATTTCGACAAATATACCTTATTAAACACTCAGTAAACCAAACTTCAGTACACATATAGATTTTATAATTACTATTTTAAACTTATTTTCAAAGTTACATAAATTTTAAAAACATGTTGAGTTACGTAATTATAGTCTCTTTTTTTTAAATTTCCTATTGACTTCAGTAATATAGCCTTTGGTTCCGAAGCAAACGTTAAACCCTGTGTACTGATTTATGAATACTAGATACCTAATTAGATTTTCTCACAATAATATAATTTTAAATTATACAACAAATTAAGTGAATGTTAAATCCACTTATATGTTTGTTAAATAGTTATAACATTTACATTTTTATTCTCCATGTTATTAACACAACCCATTCATTTTAACAATTTTCATTTATATGTAAAAAGTATTACTAATTTATATGCAATCAATTCGATCGAGTGAAATTGTCAGAGAATTAGGTAAGTAATAGCAGTTTAATAATCATTGATGTTGGGTTGCAAATTTTAAATATTTCACGAACATCGATCAAAGTTTTTTTATTGTGAGTACAAGTGAATATTAAGCTACCCTACAAACAATTCCATTTGTGTATATACCATGTGGCATTTATACATTTAAATCATGTGTATATCATGCATATTTTTGGAAAAGGATACCATATTTATTGTTGTTTTACGTGGTAATATGGTAAATTATATGTGTTTACCATATGTTATAAGTATTATAAGTATATTATTTAACATGTTGCTATGAATGTGGTAATTAACACCTGTTATAAGTAGGATGATTTACATGTGGATATGATGTGGTGTATACAATCTCTATTTGATATGTTTTTTATGATAGGGTTTTAAAATGGCATAACCACATGTTAATTGTGTGTTTTTATGATGGTTAGATTGGTTCAATGTGGATAACACATATTTATACTGTATTGCCACATTAAAACCATTAAACCACATGGTAACCTTGTTTATGCAATATGGAATTGTTTGCAGGGTTGATGACATGTTCAATTCTCAAATTATAAACACAATACGAAGTATTTGGACACTAAACCCGTTATGAACTGATAATGTAAAGACGCGTTGTGTAAACAATGAAATTGTACTCTGTCCCTAATACAATTATTCCTTTGTTTCTTCTCTTAGTATTTACTAAGAAAGGATATATTTTTAATTTCTATATTGTAATTGATTATTTATGTAATATTTATCTAATTAGGTATTTATTTTATATAATTTTCTAATCAATTTGTTTACATTTAAATATTTTTTTTATTTTGTAAAAATGAATATCCCTTTAACTCCTTAACGAAAGGCGAACTTCTTTTATATAAATTAAATATTATTGTTTGGTAAACCCATTAAATTGCCAATAAGTGATTGGCAGTTTTCCTCCTGGCAGTTTTTCGCCTGGCAGTTTTCCGCCTGGCAGTTTTCCGTGTACCATATCTTTCATAAGACAAAAACCAATAACTTTCAACATGAACTTTTAGGTTACTATTTTACAAAGGAAATATTAAAAAATATAAATAAAATACACCATACTCAAAATACTCACTATCTAAAATAATAAGTAGACATTATTATATTCCCGGCACAAAATAAATTAATCACAATATTTTCACTTTAGTTTAACCCTAATGAGTTTGACGTGTGTTTTTTAGGCACATCTTTTTAAAATTACTTTATATCTTTTATGTTATTCGTTCAAATTTACTGGCCTTTCTTGACTTTGTTCCTACAGAAATACCAAATATATTTTTGTATTTAAAAATTTAAAAAAATTTACGTATCGTCGTAAATCCCCGTAAATCACGTAAATTATGGAATTAATCGTACTTTGGTGAAGTTTGGCAACCTAAAAATACAGGTTGGTTAGCCAATACGAACGAATTTGTTCACATTTTATCAAGTTCAGATACATGCGCGAGCTGTGATTGGGTCAAACTCCGCCCAATCGCAGATCTGGTCTCTCAGTTGCCAATGTCTTAAATATTGATGTATTTATTTTTCCTCATATGTTCAATATTTTTACTTGAAATTTGGTACACATTAGCTTAGTATATATACTAACAACTTGTAAAAATCACAGCACCGTAAGTTTATAAATAAGACATGTGTTTTTTTAACACTTAGTCAAACTCTGCCGTTGATTTCGACAGTCAAACTCATTAGGGTTAATAACATCACTTAATTTAATAACATCACCTAGTTTGCATCCCTATATAGAGCTGCCTTTTTCCTGTCATCTGCCTCAGTGTTCACTCTGAGGTTCGTTTCTGTGCCCTGCGCGTGGTCTTTGTAACTGGAAACTTCTTTCTTCAGCTACTTGATGATAACTGGAAACTTCTTTCTTCAGTTACTTGATCAAAACAGGAAACTTCTTTCTTCAGTTACTTGATCATAAATGGAAACTTCTTTCTTCAGTTACTTGATGATAACTGGAAACTTCTTTCCTCAGTTACTTGATGATAACTGGAACTTCTTTCTTCAGTTACTTGATGATAACTGGAAACTTCTTCCCTCAGTTACTTGATGATAACTTGAAACTTCTTTCTTCAGTTACTTGATAATCACTGTATCTTCTTTCTTCAGTTACTTGATGATAACTGGAAACTCTTCTCTTCAGTTATTTAACAATGACTGGAAACTTCTTTCTTCAGTTATTTGATTGAAGAAAAAATATTCGTAACATGTTTAAAGTAATTTCCGTCAGCCTCACGGTGTTTCTTGAGACGATTTAAATTACTTTAATCCGTTTTAGTTTGAGGTTTTCTCTGCTAAAGTTTGTCGCCGTACTAGTTTTACTAGCTACTAGTACCTGGTGCGCTGATAGTACACTGGTCGCTTCATAAACTCGAGTTGGAATGAGAAGTCTCGTACTCTCAGTGCACAACCTTCCACTGGTATTAAGATAGAATACCTTATACTTGTGGTATTACCTTATGCTGGTATTAGAATACTTTTCACTTGACACGTGATATTCTATATTATTAACCATATTAACCGTATTAGTGTCATACCGGGTTCCAGTTTGCCTTATCGCCGTTCGATCGTTCACTTGTTTTATTATGTTTTTCCACTGTAATTAATTTTTGATTATAAGTAAGATTGCATTTGTTATTTATTGATCCCGTCGAAAATGTCATTTATTAACTTTTTCATATTCTTATTACTTCTTTCTTGTTATTACACTTGAACGAAGTTATATATGTTTTTAATTAGAAAATGTTTTTTCCTTTCGTGAAGCAATATCAGTGAAGGTCAAATATTATATGTAAGTTCTCATATGTCGGCACATATTTAACAAAAGTACTCAGTCAATTTTAGGGAATGATACCCTAGTGTTAGCTTTATCAATTATTGTCCGGAACCGAGATAGCAGAACACACCGAGTCAGACACACTCTTATACCAATTAGGACAATTCTGGGCGATCTGGGCAGGGACTGACTAAACTAAACAACCTAATGAATTTTCCATCTCGTTTTATAATATTGTTGAACAAAGGAACAAATGCGATTAGAATTGGAAGCTAAATATAATCGAATTCGTGTTTTTACATGATACAAAGCTAAGAATATAATTGAATGTAATCGAATAATGTAATCGAATTCGTGATCTTACATGATACATGAGTCTAACCTAACACCAATTCCTTGATCTGTGATTGAATAGTAATACATGATTTTAAAGTTTATAACCCTTTAGAAGATTATAAGATTAAGTCTGAATAATAAGGTTATAGCTTTTCAGCGTATTTACAATTGACGATTGTTAATACATCGGAAACTAAACTAATCATCCTTTTAAGGCCTGACACACCGGAGGTGTGTTGCCCCAGTTCAGGCAACGCCGTATACGTCGACCACCGCTTATGTTCACAATTACCGATCCGAATGTTTTGAACTGCACAAAATATTACGAGCGTTGAGAAGCAGTAGCTTTCCGCTCCGCAAAGTTCCCCACCGCAAGAAAACCCAGACAAATTTTGGCATCATTATTGAAGCAAATAGGTAAATCTTGAATGCTGGATCACTGCTGCTTCGCCAGCATTGCCTGGATGGTGATTAAATGTTGCATATACTTTGATATGGCGGTTGAAAGCGTTTGAATCACGGATACAAGTTTGCTGAAACGGCCTCAGAAAATGAAGCAGTGATTCATTGCTGCGATGTATTGTGGCTAGAAGTTGGTAGGGAGGTCCCATAGCTTCATACTACCAAACCAACGCTCGCTGCCTCTTTCTACCGTTAATCCAACTCTATAGCAGCGACGGCTTCAGCGGTGCACCGCTATGGCACCGCCCGTATTTTATATTTTGATACATAATTTCGACACACAAACTCGAAAAAAATAACAACGCTATGCCAAGGCTTGTGCAACGTTTAATCACCGCCCGGGCAAAGCTGGCGAAGCACAGCTCAGGATTTCTGCATTAGCCTAGTGGAATAAAACGTCCACGAATTTGTGTCTAGCGGTGCTAAACTTTGGCTGGGTGGTGATATAGAGGTAGTAAACTTTGTAGAAAGGAAAACTATCGCTGCTCAACGCTTGCAACATTCTGAAAAAATCAAACTCTTCGGAGCAGTGAGGTAACATAAGCGGTGACCGAGCGTACATGGCGTTGTTTTAACGGGGGACCAACTTCTGTGAACGGTAACGAGCGGTGATGAATTTTTTCCTCGCCCAAGGACACCCCAACAAAGTTTGAGTGGTGTGACCTAGGCTCAAGGCAGAAGGGTGCTATACTCAATATCAATAGTAAATATTTATTTAGATTTATAGTGTTTGTATTAGTTAAGATTTACAATACTTTTGAATCAGTCAAGCAATTTCAGTTTCTAAGTTTATATATTATTAATTAGAAAATAAGTTTTTCCCTTAATCGATAATTAAATGTTTGAAGGTGATGAATGAACATTTTCCCTCATTGGCTCAATCCAGAATTGTCTGTGGTAAATGTTAGAGAAAGACGTCTTTGGGCTCTGAGCTGTTGTAAGATGGATTATCTTTTTTATATTTACCATGCTTATCATTTTTTCAACACTAGTTACAGTGTTAGAGAATAGCGCAAGAGTCATTCTCTTCAACTAAGAAGTTTTAGATTTTTCTGGTATGTAGGATTAGTTTTCCATAATGTTTTCATTTTCATCTTCCGTCTGTGAATGCAGATACTGGTGCTTGTGTCTTTTTCCTACACATTTCTTGGTAAATGACTGCATATTCACGGAGTTGCTTTTCTGCATCTCTGAGCATTAATACCGACAGCTGGTAGGTGACATTGTTCAATGTTCACTGAGCCATTTTCTTTTCTGACTGCTTCTTCGAGTTCCTTTCCATTTGACATCAGCGATATTGCCTTTTATTCCAAGCAGAGGTCATACCTTCTACTTCTGAAAATTTTTTAGTTACTGAAATTAATGTAAATTGAAATAGCTAGCATCTAGTTCTAGGTGAAACTTTTAAGATCCGGCCGTGACAGAGTCTCAATATTGTCACAAGCCGTATTTTTCGATATTAAAAAATCTAAATATTTTTTATCTATAGATGTGATCAATCGTCTTTTCAATTTTTATATTGATCTGGTGTCCTGATTAGGTGATACAAGTAAAAGGGTGACCGGACAGCTCGCCGCTGGACAACTCGCCGCCGGACAACTCGCCGCCGGACTATTCCTCGAGGACAATTCGCCGTGAGGACAACTCGCCGCTAGGACTATTCGGCGCTAGGACAACTCCCCGTGTGATTTATGTTTTACCACTGTATGAACCATTTATATATAAAAATATATATATAAACTGTGTGTTGTCAATTAATTATCAAAGTTTCTTAACACTTTTTGATAATGTTTTCTTTTCCATTTCAAAATATGAATGAAAGTTTTTTTTTCATAAACATAAAAAATATTTATAATTGGAAATAATACAAGTCAGGTATCTTCTACGTTTAATGACCTGTAAAAATTAGTTTAATTTAAAACTGGTACATCAGTGCTAATAAAAGGTTATTTAACTACAGAGTCTTAGATTTTTGTGTTAGATGAGCTAACAATTGTTACATTTACTATCACCTCTTCATTTTCCTCTTTTATTCGTGAGTGAAGTTACCAGTGCTTTTCATCTCATTCCTTGGTAAATAATCACATCCACGAGGTAGCTTTGCTGCACTTTCTGACTTCTTCTTCCTATCACTTGTATTCAATTTAATTTTGACGTCAACTAAAAAGACGTTCGTTTCGAAGCAGACGTCAAACAATTAATTTAAATCTAAATTACTAGCTCTAATATTGTAACAGAGAAAATATGACAAGAAATGAAACTAATAAATTGAAATAAAGAAATTAGTCAACAACTGGTATACGTCATTCCTAAGCGTATAGGAATAAATCCTTGTTAAATTTATGATACTAAAACACCGGTAAAACAAAAATCACGCGGCGAGTTGTCCTGTCGGCGAGTTGTCATGACGGCGAGTTGTCATAGCGCGAGTTGTCCTCAAGGCGAATTGTCCCCGGCCAGTTGTCCGGTGGCGAATTGTCCGGCGGCGAGTTGTCCTAGAACCAAGTAAAAGGTGTACAGTTCTTTGTTATAATACCGATAATTTTTGACCCTGGGAATGCGATTTAACTATTAGTCAGTATAAGAATGGCTATATTGTGAGATAGGCTGAGTTATGTAGGAGTGAAACCAGTGAAAATTATTAATGTAGTGTTCCGTTTCAGTCTATTGTGCATAAGGTTACTGATAATTTGCGTACTTTCTTTAATTCATGTTTGAAGTTAATTAGTCAGTGGTAGTAGGAATCATTGTAACTTTGTGGGTCTGTCGGCCATTGTTGCTGTTTTGAGAAGGCCAGTCATGGGTCGATAACCCCATGGTGGAAAAATACACTTAGGTTCTTCAGCAGCACAATGTAAGTTCTAATTACTTAACGTTGATTCATGTCAAGACCGAAGTGGGAAAATATTTTTATATCTTCTTTTTTTGGTCCCTTGTATAATGAGCAGTTAAAGTTAGGTAACAGTTTATTCTGTACTAGCGTTACCTTTCTTTTCTTTTTCAGCTCCGCTATTTCTGGAGCGTGGCTGGTTTCCCTCAAATCCAGTTTTGACTTGAGCGCCTCTGTTGATTGCCTCCATTGAGTGTCATCATTGAGTGTCATCATTGAGTGTCATCGTTGAGTGTCATCGTTGGGTGTCATCGTTGAGTGTTATCGTTGAGCGCCTCCATTGAGTGTCATCATTGAGTGTCATCATTGAGTGTCATCATTGAGTGTCATCATTGAGTGTCATCATTGAGTGTCATCGTTGAGTGTCATCGTTGAGTGTCATCGTTGAGTGTCATCGTTGAGTGTTAGCTTCTATTTGTGCATTCTATTTGTGCATTCTATTTGTAAATTCTATTTGTGCATTCTATTTGTGCATTCTATTTGTGCATTCTATTTGTGCATTCTATTTGTGCATTCTAATTGTGCATTCTATTTGTGCATTCTATTTGTGCATTATTCCTGTGCACTGGTCGCATATTAAATCTTAGTTCCAACCTAGTTTTTTTGTTTAGTTCTCAACTTTGAGTTTCCGTTTATTTTTCCTTATTATTTTTGTTAAACTCCTTATTTCTGAGAGTTTTTCATAATTCATATTATTATTTCTCATAAATTAATTTGAGTTTAAATTTATTTACTTTTGTGTTCCATTCGACTGACCCGACTGATTTAATTAGAGCTGCGCCTCATTACCGCATTATCTACGGAGGTAAAATTTAACTAGACTTGCTACTTATTCTCCGTTCATTTTTTTTCCTAGTATTATTTTTTGAGTTTACGTTTATTTGATTACGTTTGTTTTCTTTTAGTTTATTTTCATTTAGTTCATTTGATTGTGTTTATTTCATTGTTCCAAATGTAAATCTTTACTTGTATATATTTTTCCTATTAATAAATGAGTTAATTAGATTTCATTTTCCCTTAGTTTGTTACTTTGGTGATGTACCTTTCGAGTGGTATGAGTATGGAATATGCTTATTCCGCCAGGTAATTGAATTTTACATCTTTTGCTGATACATGGGTAATTTTTCTGGTGCCCAGACCAGGGACTACTTCTATTTTGATCTCGATATTTGGATTTTTCTTTTCATTTACTATATATTTCTCTCTAGTTTTCTTTCAACTAAATGCACTTATTAACCTAATATTCTCCCCCCCCCCTTTTTTGTGTACAGATTTAATTTTTAGTTCTAGTTTTCTTTATCCATCTCCTGTTGTATATATTGGGTCTTTCCCAGTTGAAGAACCCCACCAGATTTAATTTAAATTTTTTTTATATGTATTTTTGTCCATAGAATCCGAAAATCAAAACCGTTTTTTTGTAGACACTGATAGTTTTTGAGATATGAGGGTATAAAGTTATTTATTTCCTATGTATTACTGAAGGATTGAGAACTTTGAAAAAACTCGTGTTTTCATTGAAGTTACTTAAACAATATAGATTTTTTACATGAAACAGTAATGTAGTTTGTTGAATCCGCTAGTTTTGTTGTACTACACACTCCATGATTGATTAATGACCTAACAGGAAGGCTTGGGGGGGGGGAGGGTGGCACGAATATATCGAATATATTTCCAGTTTCCGTGATATTTTCAATTTAATACTTGAATGCTGATATATGTGTAATGGGGGGCGTGTCGCCCCCCATACCCCCCTGCCAGGTCATTAAACAGTCATGAAGTGTGCAGTACAACAAACTAGCGGATACAACAATCTACATTACGGTTATCTTTGACCAAGAAACGTGAAAACACGAGTTTTTTCAAAGTTCCCAATCCTTCAGTAATACATAGGAAATAAATAACTTTAAATCCTCATATCTCAAAAACTATTAGTTTCAACAAAAAACGGTTTCGGTTTTCCGATTCTATGGACAAAAATACATATAAAAAAAGTAATTTGAATTTAATTTGATGGGGGTCGTCAAATGGGAAAGACCCTATATATTTTCTGTGTAAAGTTTAATTATTGTGAAGAAGCAATTCTTTGTTAGATTTGATTTCGCAATAATTTTTATGGGTTCTAGTATATTTGGAGCCGCGCTAATATATTTTGTGTGGCGCACTCGTTTTTGTGTGGCGCACTAATTATTTCGTGTTATATTGATTATTTTGTTTATATCATTATTTCGTGTTTAACCAGTTTTGCCATTTTTTTCGATAATTACGATACTTACATTGCAAACTGGTTGTACTTAGTGTTTGATTATTAAGTTTCATTATGTCAGAGGCAGGTAACTCTGCGGTTATTATGGAAGAGATGGGTTCTGACGAGCTTGCGGTGTCTCGTCAAGAAGGAACAGGACAGGCAACCCTATCTTATCAGGAAATAGCAGCTGCTCTCCATCGTAGTAATGCAGAGGAGAGAGTTCTGAAGGATGAGAGACGGACCCTTTCTGTGGAACTTCAGAATCGGGTGATTGAACAGAAGAACATGGCAGCTTCTCTTCATTATAGTAATGCAGAGGTGAGAGTTCTGAAAGATGAGAGACGGGCCCTTTCTGAAGAACTCCAGAATCGAGTGGTTGAACAAGAGACTGTCTTGTGAGCTATGGTGAGAATTCAAGGTATGTTTAGTCAGTTTTTGCGTTTGGAAATACGTAGCAGGTTTTTAAGTAACGATTTCGTGGATTTTCCAGACTATGCCAGTTTTCTTTTTTGTATTGATGTATTTAAGAATATAACGCTACCTGTACCTGGAAAAAACTTAACTGGTGCAAGTTATCAGATGAGTTTCTTGTGTAAGCTGTTATCCAAGAATACGAGCAAGCCATTAGATGCATATGGTTGCTACCTTTCCGTTCGTAAGCAGGTCGCGTGGTGGAGAGATATGTTTGAGCAAATTATGAGCAGTGAAGGATGGACATCAACGGTATATGCAGAAAAGCATGATGACAATGCTGAGGTTACGTCAGTTGACTAAGCCCACCTTAGTCAACCATGGTGTACTGCATTCCAATGTAAATTGCTCTGGTGAAAGAGGAACCTACAGGAAGACATTGTCAGAGACAGAGAGTACATCTTCCAGGGACGATTCAGCAGCCGGAAAACCCTACGTCAAGCATGGTCGGAGTTCGGGTAGTCGTGCGAAGAAAGAACATACTCTCTTGCCGAGAGCACTCCGTGAGCTTGGTCGGAAGAAAGAGGTACTCGCTCCTGTTCCTTTCACTTCATCGAGACCTACCTCGTTACACAAGTTTCTTAGAAGCTATGAAAGATATTTTGACTCTAAATACGACGGTACAGAGGAAGAAAAGGCATCTCATCTTTAAGCTTTTCTTGAGGGTTCTGCTAGAGCTGCTTTCAGGGTACTAAATGGGTCAAACATGAGGTTCAGCAACCTTAAACCGAAGCTTCTCGGCTGGTATGAATTTCAACTGTCGGACTTGAGAGAGACCCATCAGCGAAAGTTATTCGATACGACTATGGTTGCGGAGGATACTTGTGGAATCTATTGTCTACGTCTGGAACAATTAGCAGCCAGGGCATTCAAGGACTCTCCAACTGAGCTGGAACATCAGTTGAAGAAAAAATTTAGGTAAACTGCGCCAAAGTCATTATTGCTTCAGATTGATAATGCTGAGGCCATATTTAGCATCACTAATGATGCAAATTTATCATGAGTACAATGGAAGAGATTAGCGGAACAAAGTGGCAGTAAGAAGAAAGATAATTTGCCAACTGTCAAGAAAGAAAATACTCTTCCGCTATTTATAAAGAAGTGTAAAGAAATCGGAAACATCACCTCAAAAGTATACGGGATGGTCGCGAGATTATGTCTAGCGTAAAGAAGATGGAGCGAGACCGAGTAATGTCATATGGAAAAGTGATGAAGTGGTGATGTCAACTCTGAGGAATTCTTCTGTGCCTCGAGGAGCCCGTGGATTACCTGAAACAGTTCGACGACGTCGGACCGATTTTCCTTGTGATTGGTGTGAGAAGCCAGGACATACCGAAGACAGGTGCTGGGCCAAACAGAAGAAGTGCTTATCGTGTGACAGTGGAAATCACTGGATGTCAGGATGCCCAATGATATGCAATCGAAGTGAAGATGAGTTTTCGAAGTTTTAGTCATTAAACTAACAGGCTCCGAGCAAGGTGAGTTTAACTCTGAACGTAATTATCCCCTACTCACAATTCCAAATTCTATCCCAATTGGGAAATTTTCGAAGGAGAATATTCTTGAGTCCATGGGAGAGTGTGAAATCTCTGCATTGGCATCTTCATGTTCTTTCGAAGTAGTATCGAAGGAAGAGGAGCCAGTAGATTTGATGAGTGACAAAGAACTACACGACATGAAGAAGTGATCTGCACTGTAAACGAAATTAAGCAATCTGAGAGTACACGGACAGATCATCGAATCATATCATTGGCTGATAAGCAGTTTGAAAATAGACTGGTTTTCGACACAGTGCCTTGTTCGACACTGGCGCTCAAGTAAATATGGTACCTGAGAGCATGTTGTTGACAGCTGGCATAAGTTACATGCCAACTAGCGGGGTCAATATTAAAGTTTTTGGAGTACAAGGACTTGTCGCAGCATTAGGAGAGGTAAATTTATCTATAAAGTTGCATGGTATTAATTTAGAGGTGGCAAATTTCTTGGTCATGAAAGAAGAACACGTTGGAAACCTCATCATTTTAGGGTTAAACTGCATCAAGCAGAATGGCTTTATTTTTGATTTGCATTATAGAAAAATTCCCAAATTGTTTAATGATTGTGGAACTATATGGAATTGTTTTATTGACAGGGATGGTGACTGCAAGGTATTATGGTCTGCTATACTGGTTGCGATGAATGAAGCAGTGACGTTGAAGGCGGGTGACTCTGCCAAAGTAGACATCCGTTGGGCTTTCCCCAGTGGCGTTGATGGAACTTGTGACTGTAATGGTGAAAAGGGGCGAAGTCATGTTCGTTGATAAGTTGGGTTCATCATCCTCTTATGTCCAATTGGTTGGAGGCTGAGTGTATGATGCGGTCAAAACCCCTTCAGTTATTCTTATTAATAACGGAACTAAGTCTGAGTTCATAAAACCTGTAAAAGTTATAGGTACCATTTCATCCACCGTATATGAAGACGAGGTTCAACAGGAACGACAAGCTAACGTTGTCATGATGGAGGCCCCATGGAAGAGGAGGGGGGTAGCGTCCCTTTGGTTTCGAATTGTTGTAATTTGGATTATGTATTATATTTTGTCATATCTACCATGTTTAATCATTTTTTTATGCTACTTGCAGTTTTACAGAATAGCGCTAGGTTTATGCTCTTCAATTACGAGGTCTTATATTTTTGTGTTAGGTAGGCTCACAAGCTTCATTTACTATCACCACTTCATTTGTGTCCCTCTTCGTCACATTCCTTGTTAAGTGACTGTATTAACCGAATAGTTTTTTTTTTTCATCTTTTAACTTTGTCACCGACGGTGGTAAGTGACATTGTTCTTGTAGCTTTTTTCCTTTCTGACTGCTTCTTCCATATCTTTTTAAAATTTATTTGTTATGTCAGCGATATAATAGAAACCCTATACTGAAATAAATTAAAATCAACTGTATTTTAGAATTTTTTCCGTTAACTTATGCACTTATTATCCTGTGGGCTTTAATACATGTGGGTTTTTTTCCTTGTGGGCATTTTTCTTAGGGCCTTTTTTTCTTTGGGCATTTATCCTGTGGGTTTCTTTCCTGTGGGCTTCTTACCGGTAACTGCATACTAGTATGGCAACAGTTCTGGGTATGTGGTCATAAAATATATTTGGCAGTGAAAAATGTTCACAAACAAAATATTGTCATTGTTTTTCAAAGCAACACGTACTGTGCAACTGTCAACTGAGCTGGGAAAGTGTAAAGGATAATTATGGCTTCAAAAACACATCGTCATCTCCAAATTTATTACTTATGAAAACAATAAGTAAATTAGAACTCCTCTTATACGATTTTAAGATATAAACTTCGGTGGTTATAACCATATTGTACTTGTACTATGAATAATTTTACAAATTATTCGTATGCAGTGATACATTCAGACATTTTTACGGACGATTAATTTAGATCACTGCCTGGACTATTAATAATTGTCTTAGTTTTTACTTCTAGGTGATTAATTTATTACCAGTTGTTATTATTAAAGTGGTATATAGTATTAAGTATTAGACATATCAATAAAATGTTTCTGTAGTGGTTTAATTACCTTAAAACGAAATACGATCGCTTACCCAAATGTTACAAGGGTTCTAGGTAAATTCCCCCGTGAAATTTCCACCACGGAACGTTCCACCAAGAAGATTCCGCCGCTGGAAAGTTTCACCACGGAATATTCCACCGCCGGAAAATTCCACCGTATAATTCGGGATTTCACTTGCATCAAGTCTAACATTAAATAAAACTTATTTAAAATTATCTGATTATGATGGTAGCCAAACAACATTTTGTTAGTTAAATTGTTCAGAAATTATGAGAATAGCTTTTGTAATTCAAGACCTAAGAGATACGTAGGGTTGTCACATCATGCACTGAAAAAACTTTCATAAAAGCAATGTACTTATGCTCTAAAAAGTATGACGTATTCTCTAAAAATCATGACGTATGCTCTGAAAATCATGCACTTATGCCTTTAAAGTATGCACTTATGCCTTGAAAGTATGCACTTATGCCTTGAAAGTGGCTCTAGGACAACTGGTACCCGGACAACTCGTACCTGTACAACTGGTATACAGGACAACTGGTATACAGGACAATTCGTACCCGGACAACTGGTACCCGATTTTCATAATTTCGTGTTAAATGTACCTTATTATAATAACTGAATAAAATACAAGTCCGATTTTCAAAATTTAGTTAAATGTACATAATTATAATAAAAATTAAAGGCATAATAAAATAACCAATTTTTATTTTATTGTAATGAAACATACATAAACTGACAATTCAAATGAGGATAAAATAGGAACTTTTATAGAGACTACAATACATATAGACTACATTACAAAATTCGTATGATCTCACTTCAAGAGTCTTCCATTTCATGATATATATTTTCAAACATAATACGCAAAAAATATATTAGAACCAACAGTGCTAATTTAATTAAATTAACCTCTTTAAATATACTTAAGTTAGCAAAGTTAAATATTAAGTAACCTAGCACAGCTAAAGATAAATTAAAACTTTTATAGAGACTAAAATACAGACTACCTTACAAAATTCGTATGCTCTCACTTCAAGAGTCTTCTATTTCATGACATATATTGAAACATAATACATGAAAAATATATTAAATATAATCAAAACAAGTTTTTCAATTGTATTTTAGGCACCTAGTACACGCATACGTTATTTAATTTATAATTATGTACATTTAAATAAATTTTGAAAATCGGACTTGTATTCTATTCAGTTATTATAATTAGGTACATTTAACACGAAATTATGGAAATCGGGTACCAGTTGTCCGGGTACGAGTTGTCCTGTATACCAGTTGTCCTGTATACCAGTTGTCCGGGTACGAGTTGTCCAGGTACGAGTTGTTCGTGCACCCTTGAAAGTATGCACTTATGCCTTGAAAGTATGCACTTATGCCTTGAAAGTGTGCACTTATGCCTTGCAAGTATGCACTTATGCCTTGAAAGTATACACTTATGCCTTGAAAGTATGCACTTATGCCTTAAAAGTATGCACTTAAGCTCTGAAACATGCTATTAAAGCTTTATTGCATGCATTTTGTATTTACAAGTAGGTTAGTTAGTCCCATTTTTTCGCCATTTTCTTTGCATGTACTATGAAAAAAGTGTAGGTACATTGTTTGGTAGGACTATATAAAAATATTCTGATATTAAATATCTAAATTGTCTTTTGTTATGAAATTATTTTAGGTATAGAAGTTTTGGAGTGGAAAACGTTATATTAAATGAAACAATTATTCAGTTTTTATTTACTTTTAGAAATTTTTCAGCAACAAAGGGAAACTTTTAATTTGTATTACCTTAGTTAAGGATAGTAAATAATAAATTAATTCAAGTAGTACCGTAAACATGCAGATAAAGTCAAGTAAAACTCAAATGACAATAACATAACAGAAAAGAACAAATAACTTATTTCACTAGCATTGCATTTTATGACTAGACAAATAAGTCTAGATATGCAGCATGCGATTAAAAAGAAAATGCCTGCTTTTAAGAAGAATAAGGGCAGGAGGCATGCATTGCATGCACCATGCATTTAAGAATAACTGCATGTGGCATGCATGCACTATGCATTTAAGAATAACTGCATGTGGCATGCATGCACTATGCATTTAAGAATAAGTGCATGCGGCATGCACGCACCATGCGTTTAATGCCACGTCACAACCCTAGAGATAAGTTAGGACAAACCTTAGAAAATAGAGATGGATGAAACTATTCGTTCAAGTGTCTTTTTTATAAATTTAAAAGTAAATTAATTTTATCTATTATAAAGTTTAAAATATAGTGTCAATTTAGCAATAAAATTATCCATTATAATAACTACATGCATATATTTAAAACTCAAAATAGGTATACTATTTTTTACATATATTATATTTTGTATATATCATCCATCGCCCTAATTTTAACTATATTTTATTTAAATCACTGTAGTATAATTAAGCTATATTTTGTAGTGTTGTCGTAGCAGTGTGTTCTTCAGCCACGATTAGCAAGTTGAATATTTAATAGAAAGGATTAATAAATTTATTTATGGTTTATATTTCCAAGAAAGATTTGTTCATTTATTATAAATCACTTAGAGTATGCATTTTATAACATCATTCAACTGAATCTAAGATAAGAATTACTTTCTACAATTATATTTACCGAATCTATTTTCAAAACAGTGGAATCTTCCATGGTCGAATTTTCCACAAGTTGAGTTCAACGCCGGTGGATTCTTCCACAGTGGAATCTTCCTGGTGGAACTTCTCAACGTAAAAATCCGAGAAATGGTCAGGATCAGTCACATCGCGAACTGGACAGTCGCCTGACAATTTCTGAAACTGATGGCATCTAACCTAACATGACAGTAGAACTTGACAAACAATTGGTGGCAGTACAGAGATACTCCGCCTGACAGTTTCGGTAAATTTACAGCCTCTGTCAATACCTAAATCAACTTCTCTCGTTGCTCATCTTTTCGCATCAAATTTGACTACCTGACTTTTCACTAAGATTTTTCCAGAGTATAGACGGCCATAATTGAAACATCTGAATATTAATCTATAGAGGAACACTACTAGTTTATAAGTCTTAATATTCTAATAGAATTTATGAACTACATTTTTTTCTATCGTAGATGACGATATCAGAGGAGTTTAATATTTTCTTATTGACCATGAACTGAAATAATCTGTAACTAACCCTAATTAAATCGGTCTTCTTCTTCAAGTCACTTAGAATGGAAGTTTTAAGGTAAAGAGAACGAAAAGAGGAACTGAATAAATTTATTGAACTTAACATTTCTATTATCATAATAGAATACAGAAAACTAAAAACATACATCTACATACATCTTATGTATAACTAGGGTCACGCATGTAGATTGCGGCCCTTTAATTTTTAATTCCGGCCCTCTCAAGAGAGTCTCTAAAACTTTCTAAACCAAAATTACATTGAAATGTTGCATAGCTATCGGAATAAGCACAGTGCATGCTACAATTTATTACTTTGATTTTAACGAGTGTTTTGAGGCTATGACGTTTCTGTTGTTAAAGGCCGCAGTTAGTTAGTGGGCCGCAATTTACCTACCTGCTTGACCCTATTTCATTGGGAAAGCTTCTTTCAGTTTGAGAGCAGTAGGTATTGACAATTATTTCTCGTTTGGAACGTCTGTATAGGAGATTGAAATTTGTATTTGCAAATTGTCCAAATAGAAGAGATTTATCAATCTGATTTTTGATGATTTCAGAATTTAAATCTTTAACCTGGAGAAGGAGAGATGAATTTATTAGTTCAATATTAGACTGACAAAGATATTTATCGATTGATTAATTTTTTTAGTTACAAAAGTTATTATTTAGTAAGGGGTTTAACGTCTGCTTCGGAACCTCTGGCCATATCGCTGACGTCAAAAGGAAATTAAAAACAAGGGACTGAAAGAAGTAGTCATACAGGAAAGTGGCTCCATGAACAAAGTCACTTACCACCGTCGGTGACAATGCTCAGGGATGCAGAAAAGCTACTCCGTGAATGCAGCCACTTGCCAAGGAATGTGTCGAAATGGGACACAAGCACCAGTGGCTGCACTCATGGATAGAAGAGTAAAATAAAGAGGTGATAGTAAATGAAGCAGCCTACGAGCCTACCTAACACAAAATCTTAACCTCGTAGTTAAGATCATAACCCTATATATGGCATTACTAAAAAAATGTTGATAGAAATCAATCTTTTTACCTGGAAAATTCATGCAAGTGACACTATCGTTGAAGCTATAGGTATGTTGGGAAGATATAAACATATCTTATTGTTAAATTATTTATTACTAACAATTTTTTAATTTAAACGCAATAAAAGGAATAAAATTAATAATGTCAGCCACAAAACACCTTCTGTATGGTATACTAATAACAACTGAATAAGAAATATGCAGTGAACATGGAATATTCACAAAATGAATAAACACGCTAGAAACACACAATCTAATAACAACCAAACGCTCAAATGAGAGCTTGAACGTCTTTAAATTAAGAAAAGACAAAGAATAATTTAGTGGTACAAAGATTAACACAATGATTAACGAAGAGATAGAATAATTAAAGGATCATTTAGTCTAACTAAGGGTTATGATTTTGTTATTTCATTTCTTTTCTGTAACTATTGTGTAAGTTTACATTCTGTTTTAAATAAGTCTTTCGGTGAATTTGTCTTTCTGCCAATTTGGCTTTCGGCGAATCTCCACTTGACGAATCCGTTTTCGACAAATTTGGGTTTCGGCAAATTCGTATTCGGAGAATCCAGTTCGGCGAATTAGTGTTCGGCGAATTAGTTTTCGGAGAATTTGGTTTCGTAAACTTCATTTTCGGAAAAACCGCCGGATATCACTATTTTCATATAACAGGTGTATTAATTAGATTGTGCTATACAGAACACGTGAAGACAACAGTTACTTCTAACAATTTAGTAACTGTCCTACAAATACATTTTACAGATCGAAGTAAAAAAAAAATGAACAGTTGGTAATTCAAACTCAAATCTATATAATTTTACTTATGCTATTTTAACCAAATAATGATATTTCTATTTAAAATTAAATAGAAAGCCTAATTTTCAATGTGATTAATTATTTCAAACGAAAAAATAACTTTTCATACTAAATATATGAAGTAACTAGCGGCTAGGCTCATTTTATGAATGAAATAAATAAAATGTTAAATTAATAATTGAAGGGATAACAGGCCTATTTATACTAAATTGCCAGAAACGGGTACAATTTCAAAGATATACTTAATTGAGAATATTAAATTTTCTATCTGGTGTGATTAAAGTTGGGAGAGATCGTTTGCATCTCTTTTTCTCTGATTTTCTGGCGATAACTGCTAAGTACAACCGGTAGACCATATGATAAATATACTGGTACATCAAAAAATCACTGGATTGGTTAATCAATATTTCCCTTATTGGGCCAGTGCTGTTTGGCAACCGTTGGCCCATTGTCATTTTTATTGCGTTGGCCCAGTGAGTAATAACATTGGCGGGCCAATACCCGATCGTGCCTTTACTTTGCCAACGATTACCGACGTTTTCCCGATAGTGCAATGTTATCAGGGATGCAGCTGTTCCTTGCTGTCCAACTGTGTATAGAGAGCGACCCAAGTGAGAGAGAAAGATGAGGTTTAGAGTTCTTACATCATCCGTCTTACCTCACGGAAATATTTGAGGACGTCCTCTAATATAGGTCAAACTGCTTTTAATAAAAGGATAATAATAGGATAATAGATTTATTGAAAAAAAAACATAAAAAAAACATAGTACAAAGTTACATCTCGTTATAATTTTTCTTCAATTCAAGCCCTTTTATAGATCTAAATAGATCTTTTGGGCAATTAAATATTAAATAACAGAAAAAAAGGAGAAAGAAAGAGAACAGAAGAAAGAAAAAAAAACACAGAGCAGAGCATAGGTAAACATGTTCATGCATTTTTAGAATTTTAACTTAACATTTTTTGGGTGACTGCATGTAATTACAAATAAAATAGTCCTTCAGTACAATTTTATATTTTTTTTAGAATTTTAACATTTTTTATATTTTCTGGAATTTTATCAAATTTATATGGTAGTGCATAAGATAGAGAACGCTGTGCAATGGACAGTCGTTGAAATTGGGGAATAAAGTAGGTAGTGCTATTTCTGGTATTATGGCCATGAATTGAAACAATGAAAGTAACCTTTCTCTTATAAGCTAGAACTGAACATAGGTAATTATGAATATCATATATGTTCAATACTGCCGTCCGGTGGAATAGAGGATCAGAGTGCTCGAGGTACTCACTATGAGTTTTAATACGCACAGCTTTTTTTTGCAAAAGAAATAATTTATTTAAGTGTTGAGCGGCTGATCCTCCCCACACAACATTGCAATATATGAGTAATGGGTACAAACAAGACACTATCAGGTACAAACAATGACATCCTATATAACACAGGTAGACTCCTCCGATAGTAGTAGCTACATGGTAGGTAGGTAGGTAGACTCCTCCGATAGTAGTAGCTACATGGTAGGTAGGTAGGTAGACTCCTCCGATAGTAGTAGCTACATGGTAGGTAGGTAGGTAGACTCCTCCGATAGTAGTAGCTACATGGTAGGTAGGTAGACTCCTCCGATAGTAGTAGCTACATGGTAGGTAGGTAGGTAGACTCCTCCGATAGTCTGAGGTAGGTTTTACGAGTTCAAAAACTTTATGTTTCTCAAAAGCATTTAATTCCCTCTCCATGGCATGTTTCCATTTAGAGGATTCAGAACCGCTATTAAGAGCCTCAGATACCGACCTAGGTTCGATATTGATATTCCCATTGACTAATAAACTCTCCTCCTCAAACTGATCAAAGCTATAATCCCAACTACCGTATCTAACAGGAGCTCGACGCGTTCTAGACGATCGTCTATTTTCCAGTTCAGGAAGATCCTCATCTGGTCTGATAGCTGGTACAGGTTGCGCCTCAGGGAGGATTATTGGAGGATTATCGTCAGGAGTTTGATTCTCAGGCCCAGCTGGTTCTGAATATTCTGAAGGGAACACCAGTGGAGAGGTAGGAGTCTCACTCAGTTGAGGGCTCTCAATCTTAGATGAAATTGATTCATCAAAGGTTACATTCCTGGAAAAGAAGATTCTTTTAGATTCAACATCATACATCTTATACCCTTTAGTAACTGTGCCATAGCCAATAAACAGACATTTGGTAGCTTTATTTTCTAATTTTGATCTTTCATCTCGAGAAATATGGGCATACCCTGTGCATCCAAAAACTTTTACATGGCTAACGTTGGGTTTTCTAAGATTTAAAGCTTCATATGGAGTTTTATTTACTAAAAATGAATTAATGCATCTATTATTTAGATAATTTGCAGTATATAGTGCTTCACCCCAGAATTCCTTATCAATTCCTGAATCAGATAACATACATCTAACTTTTTCCATAATAGTTCTATTAAATCTTTCAGCTAACCCATTTTGTTCAGGAGTTTTAGGAATAGATTTCTGGTGAATTATACCTTCATTTCGTAAATATGATTCAAACTTATTTGAGGTATATTCTCCTCCATTATCTGACTGCAAGGTTTTAATTTTCCTTTCAAAAATATTTTCAACCATAGCTTTCCATTCCAAAAACTTCTGAAACACATCACTCTTATGTGCAATAACATATATCCAGGAGAATCGAGTAGCATGATCAATAAATGTCAGAAAATATGAATTATTACCCCTGGAAGTGGGAGTTATTTTCCCACAGACATCTGTGTGGATTAAATCAAGAGGTTTACAATTTTTCTTAATGCTTGTAGAAAAAGGTATTTTATGCATTTTCCCATTACAGCAGTGTTCACACACGCCTTCTATAGCTTTTAATTTAGTATCCAGACCATTTACTGATTTAGTTCGGATCATTTTAGTCAAGTTATCGTTACCTATATGACCGAGCCTTCTGTGCCATAGAATGTTTACTTTATTTTGATCAACAGTTACTGCAGCTTTATGAACTAAAGTATTAAGATAATAGAGTTGACCAACACAGTTAGCCTCAGCAATTAACTCTTTATTGTCGTTCAAAATTTTACATTTATCATCTTCAAAAATAATAGATTTATTATCACTTGTCATTTTTGACACTGATAGTAGATTAAAAGCTAGATTTGGCACATATAGTACTAAGTACATCATTTATTTTACATGTCCTACTTCCACCACCTGGTATATTCACAATAACAGAAACATTTCCTAGTGAAATATCTTGTAAGACATCTCCATTACCTACTTTAACATTGATAGGTTTGCTAATATTTGCAAAATCTTTACATAAATTTTTATCACCACTCATGTGTGATGAGAGCCTGAATCTATTATCCAAATATTACTGTCAGCATATTTGTTACAAAGGGCGATATCATTAGTATACATTGTGTGATTTAGTTCGATATGACTTACATTTACACAATTTGGCTGGTTTTGAGTTCTGTTATTTTGAGAATACCGTTTAAATTTAAAGCAGTCTTTCTTCATGTGTCCCAATTTGTTACAAAAATGGCATTTGATTGACTGTTTGTTTACTCCAGCATCAATCTGAGTATTAGATAATGCAAATGCATCATTGGATTTAATACTCAACTTTTCAGCTTCTCTCCGGAGTGTGTCAGCTACGGTAATCCAGTTAGGGATGTCTGACTGAGCTTCGAGTGCGGTAACAAGCACTTCAAACGGTTCTGGTAGTGATGATAGGAGACAAATAACTTTATCCTCTTCACTGATCACTTGATTTAACAAGGCAAGCTCTTGAAAAACTTCAGTTAGTTCTTTCAAATGGGAGTCGAGTAGTTCGGGAGACTTCAATTTTAAATTGTAGAGCTTCTTCTTCAGACGAAATTTGTTAGCCCACGTGTTTTTCTGAAACGTTTCTTGAAGGGTGGTCCAGACAGCTTGTGGATCAGTGGGTTGTCCAACTAAGTACAATTGATCCGGAGAAATAGATAGTACTATATCTGCAAGAGCCTTATTCTTGTTATTCACATAGGCAGCTTTAACATCAGTTGAAGCGGAATCTATTGGAACTGGTTTAGTTCCATCAGCAAACTCCATCAGTTTCTCTCGTAAGAGATACATCTTCATCTGTACCCTCCATGTAGGGTAATTATTTCCGTCTAGGGGAACAATCCCCGGTAACTTATTTGAAGACATGTTTTCAAAGTATTTATTATCTTTCAATACTTAACAAACATAAACAAACAATTCAGTTAAATTGATTTACTGTTTAACTGAATTGATGTTTTAAAAATTATTCTAATTCATAAGAATAACTTCACTGAATATAATTAATAATATTCAATTGTAACAGCAACACAAGTCTTAGTTAGCAAGAACCTTTTGTTGAAAGTATTTATTATCATTCAATACTTAACAAACATAAACAAACAAAGCAGTTAAATTGATTTACTGTTTAACTGAATTGATGTTTTAGAATTATTCTAATTCATAAGAATAACTTCACTGAATATAATTATTAATATTCAATTCAATATAATTATATTCAATATTCAACCTCTCTTGACACCTCTTCCGCACAAATACTAAATAATTATATTATAAAAACAAGTACATTTTTCGCTAGAGCAATAATTATAATTGACCTCATTAGCGCGTTAACACGATATGCTTACACAAGCGTTCGAGCGTATATGTTTCATATAGTTTAACACTTTTCCACTGCACTTCGTTTTTATATTTATTACTGTTATAAGCTTCTAATTTGTTTAAACATAATTTGATTTATAAACTCTTATCGTTCACTGGGCCCATAACCTGTTAGAATTAGGTTAAATTACAGTGGGTTAACAACGTTAAGACATAGAGTTTATTTAAAGAGTAAATATGTTATACAATTAGAAGTCTATTTAGAGAGATGAGGGAATCACATCTCTCTCTGAGTAATGTAAAAGACAGACTGCCTTAAAGATCTACATGCAGTGGTATTTAACACTCGCCGGAAATGTAGTAGACTTTAGACCTTAAGTCCGGTTCTCATAAAAGTAATACATGGTTATTTAAACAATAGGTAATTTAATATAGCTGAGCTAGTCTAACAGGAAGTTAACGTTAAACATATAATGAGTGTGTAATACATTTAACTCAAATTTCAACAAAAGTAACAAGAAATATGTGATTGTCATTCCTT